>JAWPHD010005541.1:0-161161 GCA_037043455.1 Cyrtodaria siliqua | reverse complement strand
TGAGTATTTTTGATTTGTACATTTGATAGGTATGCCAAAGATTGTGTTTTTGAATTATGTATTCATATTTTAATTTGTTCGTTAGTATGTAGTGTATGTTAGCTATACATAACACTATTAAAGATGGTGACCAATTACTCCATTGGGCCGCGTGTATGTTTGGTTTATTCATCTTACAGAACTACAATAACCACTTAATTATTGTTCGGGGCGCTTGTTTCAGACAAAGTTTTTTTTTACTTTTTAGACAAAATGTATCATCTATTACTCAGATAAGTTGCTTATCATTGAAACAGACAGTTTTAGTAATGAAACTACCTTACTCTTCAAGATCGGTTGAAAAATAAAAAAAAAATATCGTGCGAAAGTTGTTTTTGATAACTCCGAATGCAAAATGTTGCCATAACAGAAATTATTTGTTTTTTTTCCTATTTGTTTATCAAAAATGATTCTATTGTGTTGCACAAACGTAAATTAAGACACTCTTAAAGTTTTATAGAGAATTAGTACGGCTAACTGAAGTTATTTAAAATTTCTTAATTTTCTGCTGTCCCTGCAACAAGGAGTTTACATGGGAAAAAATCCATCAAAAAGCATTTTGGCTGTAAAATATTTATATATCGACTGATTTCAAAACTAAAGTATTTTGATTTACCACTGAAAAATCCATTTCCAAATGAATGATATATCATTTATGTTAATAATTTAAAATTTCTCATCTTGATGCTGAAACAGCTGTGACTCCCCCAACAATAATCAACTGAATATACAAAAGTTTTAAGGTGAACCGTGGATATAAAGTATACGGATATATACAGATTTGAACAAATTCCTTATTCACCTGCTTTTGTAAATAGTTTTATCTTTATACATTTACATTGATTTTTAATTACTACTTCATTTCTCCATCTTTCATCAGGTTTTGCGCACAATATGACTTATTTATGTGTCGACGTGCCGTAAAACACCATCCATTCCATTCCTGTTCATCTGCTATTCATATGGACTATACGCTTTTTATCCTTTCATTTTATTTATCTTTTTTCTCCACTTCTTTTTTTTGATATGGATATTTTAATGTTGTAAATCTCAGACCATTACATTTCTATGGGTGAAAGATTGGGATTTCTCAGTGAAAGAATATTCATAATCGCTAAATATTAATAACTAACTCCAAACGCAAAATTAACTAACTGTGGCGTTGAGTCATGACGTCAGTAACGTCACCCGCCGATAACGCTAAATAAAGCGACTAATTCTGGTTAAAATCATAAATAATCTGATTAAAAATGTAATAAATATATTATTGAACTGTTGTGGTCGATTATATGGAAAACCTTCAATCGATGGTAGGCGTGTGTTGTTTTTCACTCACTCGCTTACGCTCGTTCGTGAAAAGAAACACACGCCTATCATCTCGTGAAGTATTTCCCTATAATTGATCACAACAGTTAAATAATCTCTATATAAATGTAAGGGTTTACTCGTTTTACAGGGGCATATACTATGCGTTATATGCCATACCAGAGGACTGTGATGGTTACCAATACCAATTGCATATTATACATTTTTATGTTGGAAAGGACCAATATAAATGGTGGAACTATCCCATTTCTATTTGATTTTGTTGTTGTATGTATAAGAAGTATATCAATAGGTTTTAATGGACTATTGATGAATATATTCCAACTTTCGAGTCTATGCATACACATTGTGAGCAACTTGCAAATAAAAACAACTGTACCCTTAACCTGTTTAGTAAACAAACAATAACTTTCTTACATGTGACTCCACCTTTCCTGGGGATTTTTGCAAGTGGAAATCAATTTTCTACAATCGCATATGCAAATTACACTGCTGCATTATCCACACTTGAGTTGAAGTTGTATTAAATCATTAATATGTGACATTTTAACATTCGTGTCAATGGGGAATGTTATTGCTGGTTTCATACCTAATGGGAAGAGTCTTGTGAAAAGCGTCCCCTTACATCAATGATCACGTACAAACAGTTGGGTTACTTGGACTGTATGGTTTTAATCTTATACGCAATCATGCACATATATAATATATATATTACAACAAAAAACGGTGATTAATATTAGTTTCCATATATGGATATGTTTTGAAAGAAAATCTTATTTGCAAATTTACTTTTATAAAAACAAAGTTTTCCTAATGGAGGACCTAATGTTGTTAAGAGTTGTTGCCAGGCAACTGATCATTTCCCCCATTACAGTTATATACATCAATACGCATACTAAAAATAAACTACTTACCATGTTGTTATCATTCACGGCATTCAAGGAGCCCTGGCCAATCCATATGTAATTTTCGCTGTCATATTCAGCACCCGCGCTCACCCAGTATGACCCATCAAGAGTGTTGGCGTTCTTGATCATAACTGCATCGTACGTAATAACGATCGTATTGGTTCCTGTACCCGTGGCCATCGTTCCGAAGTCGATAATACCACGATCAGGCTAAAATGCAACATGATAATCAGTGTAGCAGATCTGGAGGGGCATATTTTGTTGTTGTTGATATCATGAATAAATGTATTTAGGTCTCACTAAAAAAGTTATATCCTTTGCGACCAACGGTAGGAACATTCTTGCCTTTATTGCGCTTAAAAAAAGAAAAATCCCAGTATTACAGAAGTTTAACATAAAATAAAGAAATACATATATATATGTAGGTGTTGTTTTGTTATGTAGGACCCAATGCACGTTTATTAGGGCCACCCATTCAGAAGTTTCCAATAATGGGAAAAATGCGGTTAAATTTTTGTTTGTTCGTATGTTGTTTTATGTCATTTTCAATACATGTAAGATTATATATGATGCTCGACTTTTTTTGTGGGGGTTGGCAGACCACCCACTTTTTCTGGGTAGAACCAGTACTGTACACCTCACGCCATCCGTAAGAATCGACGCTTTCTCACTTACAAGTCGAGCTCCCAGTGGGATTCGAACCCGCAGCGGTGAAAGACGAAGATTTATAACGCCACGTCGTTAACCTTTCGGCCACGGATACTCCGCAGCGCTTAAATTGACTCAAGGGATAGTGAGCAAAGTTATAATGGGAACATACTGTGTATAAGTTATGTTTGCTATGCATTTGAATGAGATAGAAGATTATTTCATAGCTAACGATGTACCAGGTATTACCCTGGGAGATTTTAAATTATTGTTGCTGTTATATGCTGACGATATTGTACTTTTTTCAGAAACAGTTGACGGTTTACAGAAAGGTTTAGATGTACTATATGATTATTGTAGTAAATGGAGATTAAAAGATAACACAAATAAAACAAAAATAATGGTATTTAGAAAAGGCGGCAGTCTACTAAGAAACTTAACATTTAGATATGATGGAAATATTATTGAAATAATAGACAGTTTTGTATATTTTAGGAATTGTTTTTACGTCTGGAGGTTCTTTTACAACAGCACTTGATACATTGACTGGGCAAGCAGGAAAAGCAATTTTTAAATTAGAGAACTATATATACAAGTTTACAGAAATTTCACCGAAACATATGTTAAATCTGTTTGACAAACTTATAAAACCAGTGTTACAATATGGTTGTGAGTTGTTGTTTTTTAAATTCAAATGTTATAGAAAGTGTGCATCTAAAATTTTGTAAAAATATAATGGGAGTGAAAAAATCAACTAAAAATTATTTTATTTATGGGAGTTAGGTAGAACACCCTTACGACAGTATAAATTGATAGCTATCATTAAATATTGGATTAAAATATTGACAAGTGAAAATGCTAAATATATTAAAGTAATATACAATGACATACAAAATAACCCAAATAAACAAAACTGGGCATCTGCGGTACTGGTATTACTTTAGCAATTGGGTTTTAATGACATTTGGATTTTTCAAGTTGTAGGACATACAAATGCCTTCATAACAGTGTTTAAACAAAGATTAACCGATACTTTTATACAAAATTGGAATACACGTACACATGAATCGACTAGGACTAACACATAATCGCTGTTCCATGAGTTTATGTATAAACCTTACTTAGATATTGTTAAAATAAGAAAATTCCGCGTGGTCTTGTCACAACTGAGAATGTTATCACATAGGTTAGATATAGAGTCAGGGCGTTGACACATAAAACAGCAGTTAATGAAAGGACATGTTCCGTTTGTAACACATTGGAAGACGAATTCCATTGTATTTTAGAATGTACACTATATACTGATTGAAGGAAAAAATATACAAATCGCTATTTCTGGTTTAGGCCAAATATTCCGAAGTTCGTTTAGTTAATGGAACAACTATAAGAAATCTATCTACATATGTATAAGAGGGGTTTAGACTAAGACATTCTATTATCTATAATAACTGATCAGAGTATTACAAATTAATTGGTATAGCTCTTGTTAACCATTGTTTGCTGCTAACACTCATAAGTATTAAAATCTGTTGATATTAAAAAAAAACATGTGCAATCAAACCTGTTTTAACTGTCACGTAAATTGGATAGACACCTGTCTTAAGCAGACGTATATGTAATAGCTCTTTTATAATCTTAAATTTAATTTACGTTACAGATATTAATAACTTAAATTTAATTAAAATTATATATATTTAGTGGCCACGGGCTTTTACCGGCCAATTTTGAGCCTTCGCATGAGTGACTATTTGAGACAGGTTTGAGTGTAGTAAAAAAATAAATACTATGAGATAGATAGATGGATGGATGGATGGATGGATGGATGGATGGATGGATGGATGGATACTTTATTGATTTAAACTTTTACAGTTTCTCATCATTACATACATAATTTGTAATACATAAATATAATCATATGACAGGTTACACATACTTCTAAACACTCACTTGTAGTTCAATTTTCAATACTCCTTAATTAATCATAGCTCATATAAATCACACAATTTAATCAATAATCCAAGGATATCAAAAAACAGAAGGAATTATATATAAACTAACAATTTATTTGAGGATGTACTTCAATATATTTTAAGAAATAATATTTGGAATAGAACATCTGACAGTAAACGCCTCTGACAAATATTTACTTAAATTAAAAAGTTCTTTCTTCTTTGAAGATTGTAGAAGTGTTATAAATGTAAACATATTTGGCCTTTGTATGTAATATTTTCTGATATATTTCTTTTTAATATCATTATAAGCTGTACAAATTAAAACAAAGTGGAATTCGTCTTCAATTTCAGTTAAATTACATATTTGACAAACTCTTTCATTTCTTTCAATCCTATGTCTTGCATAACGACCTGTCTCAATTCCTAAGCTATGTGAAGATAAACGTAATTTAGTAAAAATACTTCGTAATCTTTTTGTACATAAAATATTCAGATAGTTTTCATATCCAAAATTATCTTTAACATGTCTTTACAAACTTGATAATACTCTATTTTCTTGTAGATCAGAGTTACACAATCGACCAACCTCTGTTTAAAGCTAGATATAAAATGTTGATGGTTCCAGGGGCGGATCCAGGATTTAAGCTTAGGGGTGGCGTAAGATTTTTTTTGATTTTGGTCAATTTTCGGGTCCGCTTCTAGCCTCATAAAACGATTGCGGTAGTGCATTGATAGGGTAAAAAAACGTCCGTTTTCAAATAAAAGGATTTAACAATGTGTTAACTCATTATCTATTACGGGTCAAGCGAGGGCAGCGTGCGAGAATTTTTTTTATACTGAGGGCGTGCATCGAAATTGTTTGATATTTTATCTACAGTAACATGGACATACATGTATGATCTGAAATTTTTAGAGGGGGCGCGCGCCGGGTGCGCCCCCACCCCCACCCCCTGTATCCTCTAGTGGGTTCACCCTTAAAGGATCATCCCATACATACATAAAGCCATACGTATTAAGCAGAGATTTTACATAGGATAACCAATTGTTTAAACCAATTTCACAATCAGATAATGAAGATTTATATATAGATGATAAAATTATATTTTCTGTTGTAACTAATTTCAACCAATATCTAACTATTCTAGTATATCTTGCGATAAATAATGGATAACGCCCCATATGTGTATATGTTGAAGTACATATACATATATACCCTTTTACTCTCCCAAGAGAACGAATCTTGAACTGAAACACTTCTTAGTGAGAAATGGAGAATATGTATGACAAAAAAAAGATTTGTGACAAAATAGACTTTATATGTTGCCATTTATTGCCTTGAGTATATACACTAAAACGCAAAAGAAACGCAACACGGGAATTTCCGCTATATATTGTATGTACAATATGCTGCCTTTAATCGAATGGTACATCGCTACGTAAGACCTTTCCTTTTGCCAAAAAATTCTTCCCGTGTTGCGTTTTTAAAGTCGTTCAGTGTATATGTATTGTGTTGTACCTGTGTACTCATGGAACTAAAGTTCTTTTGTATTTTGAATAAATGTATGTCGGTGTAGTTCGCTAAATGTTTGTTTGTTTGTCAGTATATTTTACTTAAATTTGTTTTCTCTTTAGACTACGATCATACAGACTGTGTTTACTTACGCGAGTTTTGTTGTTGTTTTCCTTTGAATCCAGCGTGATAGGTGGAATGGTTTGTCCTGAAAAAGTTGTCATTATTATTAATAAATCTAAAATGTATATATTTATTGCATTTCTTACTTTTCTTATATATGTACGTGTATGCGCGCGCGCGTGTGTGTTTTTGTTTTGATGTATGTGAAAGATTATTACTATTACAGGTTTTTATCAGCCTTTTTAGGTTTAAAGGGACAGATGGCAAGATCGATTTTTTGAAAACTCGCGGCGTCCCGTTAGTTTTTCTAAATAACATGCATTATTCCAATCATTAATAATAATTATAAGAATAGTATAAACCAAATTGTTTTTGTATATTACTGACTTTTGATAATACTGCACCAATAATATATTTCAACATTTGGTAAAATAACATAGAAAACTGAAAACACAAAATGTTATTTAAGGATATGCAAGCCGGTTTACAGTCAAAATGTTCCATGATAATACATACAGACGCTAATATTGATGCTTGATAAAAACATCAAGATTGCCATGTGTCCCTTTAAAATGACTTTCTGATTTACATCAGTGGTGCAATAGAAACAGAAAGGATTCGGACTGGCCATGGTGGAACATGAGACACAGAAGGTATTCGAGAATGTACAATGTGTTAAATAGATGAAGACATAACAAATTCGGACCGTACACGTAGGTTTAACAACACCAAATGCATATAATCGAATGTAGTTCCTATCAGTGTCCTTATATAAAGACTCTGTTCTTATTAAACAAAAACAAATCCTTCTTTTGATGTTGGAGAGGGACATTAAAAGTGGGGGGAAATGGCCTATTTCTATTCGAGATTGTGTTTTTGTATAAGAAGTGTATTTATAGGTTTTAATGGATAACTGATGAACATGTTCCAGTTTTCTAATCTACACTTTGTGTGCAACTTTCAGTGAAGACAGCTGTACCCTTGACCCTTGTTGAGTAAAAAAACAAAAACTCCTTCTTACATGTCTAATGACTCCACCCTTTTTGGTGATTTTTCGAGTGGAAAGTTGTTTTTCTATTTTAGAATTACACTGCTGTATTATTTATACATGAGTTGGAGTTACAACAAATCATTAATATGTGACATTTTAACGTTGGTGCCAATGAGGAAAGTAACTGGTGGGTGGTTTCATACCAATAATGTAATATTCCGTTTTATAAGTTTCTTAAAGATTGTATGAAAGTGATTATGACCAAGTATCTCACAAAGTCAGATTGTGACAGTCCGTGTCGCAGTAGAGTTCTTAAATTACTTTTATATTTTAAAAGTAGATCAGATTGTAATAGTCCGTGTCGCAGAAGAGTTCTTATATTACTTTTATATTTTGAAAGTAGATCAGTGTTACGATAATAAAATGTTGCAAAGGTTTTTCGAAGTTTATGGTAACGGTAGCCCTGATGGAGTACATTTTTAGTTATACAAATATTACGAATATTTAAGTTCTCAACAAGACTACAAGCTCTAGAGAAACGAACACTTTGAGAAACATAGACCCCATAAGAAGTAGCTCGGAGAACATCCCCATCTAAATGGGGATAATTAACAATAACAAAACTAAAATCATCTCTCATGTCAAAGAATTTACAAATTATTTCGCCATTTTCAATAGAGAGATGTACATCAAGAAAAGAAGCGACAGTATCAGAAATGTTAGCTTTGTTGAGTGGAAGTTCCATAAGATAGATAGTATTAACCATAGAAGAAAAGAAAGGATTGTCAATGTTCAATAGGTCATCCACATACCGAGAGGTATCATTAAAGGATTCCTGAGTATCAGACGAAACATTCCACATGAAATATCTTTCATAGCAATACAACAACAAATCTCCAACAAGATGTTCACATTTCGTACCCATAGGGATACCAGCAATTTGTCTAAAAACGGTTGTTCCATACCTGACGAAAATAGTATCTATAACTGGCAAACGAATTTCGTGGCAAGTCCACATAGTGTAAGATGAATAATTAACCCTTTCGCTGCCACAGTCAAAAACATGGATTTTACTGCTAGTGTAGGCCTAGATAAGCAGGCACAATATGTGCAGGTTGACTGCGGTTACATTGTTCGCTGTTCAACAAGAATATTTTGCAAAACACGTTTTATATAAAATATTAACAAATGGTTTAAATTCAAATTTGAGCAGACGACATTTGAAATTTGGCGGCGAAAGGGTTAAAGAAATTAACACGCCAAATAACGGCAATGTTACACTACAAAACCTTTTATGAAAACCCTGTCGAGGTGTTCAGGTTATATAATAACGCATATGTGCCTATTACAAGTATATGTTTATTCACGTGTTCTAAAATACCCGTGATTGAATATGTGTAAACTGAATTGTGAGTTGTAACCTTTAATCCGACGCTCTAGTTTTGGGGTTTGACCTGGCTGGTTACAGTCAATTATATTGTGTTTATAGAGTTTCTAAACATCGTCGTCAGTCGGTTTAGAAACGGTGTAAATCTGTTGTAAAATGTGCCAGTTGATGGCGGAATAGGGACTTGAAAGGGATACACGGCAATCTTGATTTTTTAGTTTTTCTGCATAACTTGCATTTGTTCAACCATTAATATTAATTATAAGAATAGTTTTAAACAATTTGTGGTTGCATATTATTACTTTCTGATATTATTACACCAATAATGTATTAAAATTTATAGTATAATAGGACGAAATAGTGAATACTTATAAAAATAATTTATTTAAATTTAACCAGGGTAAAAGTAAAACTGATACTGGATATATAAATCGAGACACCCATTTCAAACACTTCAAGATTGCCATGTGTCCCTTTAATATCTTACCGACAGAATTCAAAACGTATGACTGGACCGTGACATCACACAGAATCATAACAGTGGTATCGTTATCTGGTGCGAATATTTCAACCAACATATCAAGCGTCGTGCTAACTGGCAGGATAATGGTAAGCTCGAACTGAACGCGACTCCCGACTTGGATATCGTCACTTGATGTTACTTTTACGAGTGTAAAGTTAACGTCCGTTGCCGCCGTGAGTGCCTGTTATAAAATAGTAAAACGGTGTTGTAAAGAAATTATTTATAAGTAAGTAAGTAATTTATTATAGTGACATGTGCATAATATATAATACAATCATAGTACAGAAGGCAATGAATAGCACCCGGACCAATGGGCCTACAAGTCATCTATAGTTAACAGTTTTTATTTTATGATAAGCAATGAAATACTGTGATTTATCAGTGAAATAAAAGTGTTATTTATAGAGTTTTTATTTCCACAGTAGCTGCCGGGACTACTTTTTGAATGTTCAGCCAACACAAATGCATGCACAGTAAAGTAACACTGATCACAAGATATTGCTTATGTTATACTGTTAAATCCACTGCTTATTTAATTACCTTTTTTCTGTGACGTTAATGGTTTAAAAAAAGTTGACGTCATGTAACGTTTCGTTACGTCATCGTGACTTGTTGTTTTGTCGTGAATAACATATTTTATTTCATATCGCATTCGTGAAAATATTAAGTTTTCTCACTTCTCGATGAAATAAAATATGTCATTCACTTCAAAACAACAAATATCCTCTATATAATGTTACTATATAAACAATTAAATGAATGAATTGAAATGACAGAAATATACTGCCTAAGGTTTGAATAAATATAAGGCATGGAGAAGCTTTAATTAGAGTGTTATCAATAAAGACTTAGAATTATGACGTCATGTAATACTGATTTTTTTTAGATTTTTTTTTATATAAATCAGTATTTATGAATAAATAACAGTTTTCCTCTTTAAATATGCTTTAGCAATATATTTTGATACTTTTCTCGGATGGTTATGCAATAAAAATGAGAGTTTATCATTAACATGTAAGTTCACATAAATGTCGTTATGTAAAATATCTCCAAAAACATCGTTTCTTATATGACTGTAAATATATATATTTATTTTATGATAAGCAATGAAATACTGTATTTTATCAGTGAAATAAAAGTGTTATTCCACACTGTGGAATATAGAGTTTTATTATATAACCTATAAATAGACGCGTTTTCATTGGCTAAAAAGTAATTTTTTAGAAAAAATATCTAGCGATATTGACCTGTTTTTTTGATATTGACCTGTTTTTTTGATATTGACCTGTTTTATATAATTGTTTTTTTGATATTGACCTGTTTTATATAATTGTAAATTGAGGGTTATATAATAAAACAGTTATGGACTTTTCAGCTGTTATACATGATGTTGATATGTACCAAAAAATCATTATTGACCTCGGCTATCGCCTCGGTCAATAATGATTTTTTTGGTGCATATCACATCATGTATAACAGCTGAAAAGTCCATAATTGTATAATATTCAACAGTAGCTGCCGGGACTTCTTGTAAATGTGCAACCAACACAAATGCACAGTAACACGACTCACAAGATATTCCAACTGTTATACTGTTACATCCACTGTTTATTTAATTACTTTCTTTCCTTGACGTTAACGGTTTCAAAAACAGTGACGTCATGTAACGTTTCGTTACGTCATCATGAACATGGCGCGTAGCCAGTATGTAAAACGGTTTAGCTACTGAAATTGCCTAAATAATTGTTTGTAAAATCATAAAATAAAAAGAACATTTCTTGTTTTGTCGTGAATAACATATTTTATTTCATCTCGAAGTTAGAAAACTTTTATATTTTCACTCATGCTTCGCATTCGTGACAATATAAAGTTTTCTCACTTCTCGATGAAATAAAATATGTTATTCACGACAAAACAACAAATATCCTCTATATATATAATTAGTATAACACGCATTTCACAATATTTAAATCAATTTCTCTCTAATTATTAATGATTACAGTGAAATATGTGTTGTTCAAAGCAAATACACCTGATTCCAACACAATTCCAACTGAGATAGCTCGTTTCATAAATGTATCCTCATGCAAAGGGTACACCGTGTATATATACTGAAAGGAAAAAGAAATGCGACACGGGAATTTCCGCTATATATTGCATATACTGCACACTTAATTCCATGCATATTCCAAGGAAATCCCAAGATGTTTTGTAAAACAAAAAGTTGCAGTTAGTTAGAGAAAGGACACAATTGTGATGTTGTACACGTTTTTATCACAGTACACGTTCTAACAAGAAATTCATCAATGTTGAAGTTCCTGGTAAAATCGAGCCAGTTTAGTACTGTATTTAACGAAAAGAGTTTGCAATGCGGCTGTAAAAAGTCTCCCCGTGCTACGAATTAGTAGTGTTATTTTTACTAGTCCTTTGGGACAACGAGCCCAATATGGGTTGAAGTAGAATACCGCTTAAGCCGGTGCTAGCGGGCGTGAGAGGTATTGCTTCTTTCATTACTTCTCATGAACAGACTCAATACAACCGAGTCTGCTGCTTTATTCTCTTAATTGTGTTTGTTGCTCCCAAAGGATCACCTTTATCAGCATTTATCAACATTCACACTAGCGTTTGTTTATTGCAGTGTGGAGGCTGTAAAAGGTCTCCCCGTGCTACGATTCAGTAGTGTTATTTTTACTGGTTCTTTGGGACCAACGAGCCCAATATGGGTGGCTTGGAAGTAGAATACTGCTTAAGCCGGTGCTAGGGGGCGTAAGAGGTGTTGCTTCTTTCATTACTTCTCATGAACAGACTCAATAGAACCAAGTCTGCTGCTTTATTCTCTTAATTATGTTTGTTGCTCCCAAAGGATCACCTTTATCAGCATTTGCACACGTATTAGAATAGTAACAATGACCATGCAAATCATCATGTTACTTTTGATGTGTTTGAGTATAGTCTCGGAATGTTCGTTTGTAACAAAAGCAGCGTCTGTTTGCATTGAAGGTGGATTTTTGCAGAACATGAATTTAAACACAGGTCAGAGTTTAGAACTTGAAACTTTAGATGATGTTTTTGTTTGGTCATATTTCACTCACTATGACTACAAGAGACACAACTTGAAAGTTTATAGTGTTTATCAATAAGTATGCCAAACCCGTAAATACAACTCTATTTAAACGAACTTTACGATTAATGAACAATGGACTACACATGTATGATTTGTTTCTGTACTTTGAAATATTATGTTCATCAGAGACTAGATCGAAAGAGTCTGAGGACTCTAAGAGAATTCTGTTTTCACAAATGAATTTTTCTTTGATGAATATTTTGTTTGAAATGTTTCTGTTGGAGTACTGTCAACTGCGCCTTGGAGAAGATGATTGTCAAATGGTGGACATTTGATCTTGCAGCTTAAACCGAAATTTAAATGATGCATACACCTTTTGTTTTGTCAAGTTTTGATAGTGGTAGTTGATTGGACATTATTGGGAATTACCGTGTAATGGGTGTACAACGTGCTTAAAAAGGCACAAAGCCTGGTCAGACTTTGCGCAGTTTGACGATGTTGTTCCCTTGTTTGAAAAGGATAGTGTGCACAGGTCTAAAACTTGGACAAATCGTTAGTTGCAAGGATTTCCAGAGTGAAGTAACGGTCAGGTGAATTCTGAATATTTAGCAAATGCTTGATGTAAAAGCTTGGGATTGCAGTGTGTCATTGTACAATGGATTACTCAGAATCAAGGAAATTAGTCTCTGTGGCGTGGCGTGGACCGATTGCGTATCCAACAGTGGTCTGAAAGTAATGGATTATTGTATGACAGCAATTTCATTTCTCGCCAAAGAAACGTTAATGTGCAGAATAGAAATGGCATAAATTCTGACAAAGTTGATGGCTCATTGTCCGAAAATGCAGCACCTCAAACATCCCAGTGTCAGGCAGCTTGAAAGATTTCTGTACAGTTAACTTTTCACCAGAAAGAAGGACAAAACTTCACTACCAAGATTCTGATATTGCTCCTGTTGTAAAGTGGCTCAAGTCGGACAGTAAACGACCCTCAAGGGACAAAATTGCAGGTTATTCCCCAACAGTTCGAAATATTTGGTTGCATCAGGACTTGTTGGAATTGATTGATGGTGAATTATTTAAGAGATACATTAAGAGCAATAAAGAGGAATATGTTCAGTTAATTTTTCCTCGAATTTTGAGAAAAAGAAGTGTTAGTCTCAGCACATGATTCAAATACTGGAGCACACTTGGGCATAGACAAATGCTATTCGAAACTTTGACAAAAATTCTACTGGTATAAATTGATGGTAGACAAATTGAATAAGTGCTAACAAGTAAACATTGGGAGATTTAGTCTTATGTTTAGACAAATCTAGAACTAATGGGCATTGTAAGAAAATTGATCCAATATGGCAGGGACCTTACATTGTTCACAGGAAAAGAATTGACCTTTTGTTTGAGATAAGAAGGGTACCAACTTCAAAAGAAAGGTTGTGCACCATGATAGACTGAAACCATATCATGGGAACAGCCTGCCAGACTGGTCCATGAAGCATAACCATGACAAGTCACCGTTAGCAGCCCCAATATTGACAGAGGTACAAATCCTAGGGCAGCGGGTCGGGTCACTAGAACGGAGACAAGGTATTCCGCCTGATTTCTTGGAAGATCTACTTAAAATCAACTCCAGGGCAAATGAAATCTTTGGAAGCAAGTGACAAATTATTCAAGCCTGGATTATATTATCTTTAATAGTGCCAAAACATTCTATTAATTTATTAATTCTGTGGAAAAAAAATGGATGAGGAATAGTGTGTACACCCAATATTCCTTGAAAGTTTCATGTTATAATATGATTATCTAGAATATAGTTTATATTGCTATACCAAGTTGTGATGTGCCTTAATTAATGTATTCGCAAAGTAAGACATTTACAAGTAATATTCATTAAATGGGAATTTAAAAGTGTTATGCACAAACTATGGAATTTGTGCCAATATTCTCTTTATAAGGCCATTATTGCCATTTTCAGTGTTAATTCTGTTGGAATTAAATGAGTTTCATTTTATTTAAATGGTACCAGGACACAGTGTGAATGAAACAAAATAAACACGTGTGTGATTGTGTTGGAAAATATGAAAGAACAATTAAGTCTAGGACTGACTAACGGTGCAGAATTAGGACTCTTTTTTTAATGGTGGTGCGGCAAGATTATGCAATGAGCATTGAAACATATACCATGGATTTCGTTTTATGTTCTTAAGATGCTTATTCTAATTCTTTAAACATATACCAAATATTTTCATTCATTTCAAGTAAAGCTTAATGCATGTTACAAAGAATTTGTGTTCGTTAAATGCAAATGTTTACATTTGCAACTAAAATATATCGCACGCATTATTTTGTAAGAATATTCTGCACAACTTGACTTTGATTATTACTTTATTAAACATGCAATTCTACATTCTTTCATTAAGTATGGATGTTCGTACTGATTTCTTGTTTAAAGAGAGGGATTTAAGGTTTTAATGGGGGCCTTTATGCCTGGGAGAGTGGAGTGTTATAATTTTGTACATGTACCAGTATTCAGACCGGGTTACTAGGGACAATACAAATTATGTCTGTCTTCGGTTAGTACCATCAACCTAGATGTGTATCTATCTACATGGCTAACTCGGGCTAATGCTAATGATCATAATTTATGGGAGATGCACTATAAACCAGGCTTATGCTAATGCTATATGATTTATGTTAGCATTCCTTATTGTAGCTGTCCTACGCCCTCAAAATCTAGCCTGTGGGAATACCAGCAAAAAAGGGGGTACTTTTGTTTGGTGAGTATACAAGATGACCTATTTATGGGTCGACGTGCCATAAAACATCATTCATTCATTCATTCATTCATGCTGCTCAACAACCCAGGGCTAGAGGGCATGAACTGTAGGTAGCATTTTATTTAACATCATTCATGATGAAAGTCTCAGTCAAATCGAGACTGCAACATGTTTGTATGTTTATCGTTTTTGGCGGTTTCCAAATTTCACCTCATACTCGTTTTCCCCATACGCAGCATGATATCAAATGTTATGAAACAACTTAACAAACAGGACTTACTCTACCATACTACCATTATTCTGAGCGGGGTTAGAAGCAAGCTAAGCTGTGGAACTCAATTTGTTCAGTTTATAGACATAGTCTCAACGATGTGGTGTCAGATCAATCTTTTCCTGGAAAGCATTTGACAATTGTGTTTATAAGAGACTACTTTTGAAGGCATGCCATAAATAGGATCTAGTTTGAATAAAATGTTAGTATGGACTGACATGTGCCACGCGAGTACCCCGTTCAGCTTGACGTTTTATGTTTTTTCCCCCTTGGAACTCTGTAGTTTCCTTCTATGCACCAATGAAAGGCTGACTCCATCAACAGCATGTTACGACTGCCAACGATACTATTATTTATGAACATTACCATCACCAACAAATAGAGAATAATCAACCGTCTCAGTGTGATGCGAAAAATATGTCACGAGAACACGTAATTCAGTAAAAAAACCAGTTCGAAGACCACGTAATTCAGTTAAAAAACGAGTTCGAAGAACGAGTTTTTTAACCGAATTACGTGTACTGAATTACGTGTTCGAGTGACATATATTTTGTATCACACCGAGAATATTGATTATTTTTTAAGGATATTTAAGACATATACTTGAAAGCAATAGCAATCTACAGTACCATTAAATACACAAATGGTAAAAAAAGTAGTTCCGGCAAAGTGATATCGTCACACCAGTGATGATATAGAAAAATGATACATTCTTAAAACGACATTAGTTTGACCTACACAGGAAAAAGAGTGCAATGAATGTTAAATTACTCAAGACATAATAACCAATTACATATGTTTCTATATGATTATGACAGCAAACATCCATTATACCATTTCTTCAATATGATTTTGACAGCAGAAGACTTCCATATGATTTGACAGCTAAAGTAAACATAACGTTCATATGAGTATGACAGCAAAAAGCCACCATACCCAGTCTTCATTAGTATGACAGCAAAAGGCCACCATATCTTTTCACATGATTATGACAGCAAAAAGTCACCATACCAATTCTTCATTATTATGACAGCAAAATGACACCATACCCGTTATTCAATTGTATTATGCCAACACAAGTCCGCCATACCCTTTCTGCATTATTATGACAGCAAAAGGCCACCATACGCATTATTCATGTATTCAAATTGACAGCAAAAAGTCACCATACCCTTTCTTCAATATGATGATAGCCATCATATCCATTCTGCTCTAGCGGTGAGTACTCGTTGTGGCCATTTCGCTGAACATGCTTTCTCGCAACTTCCAGTTTTGTCTCGTCCGATACGTTGTTACGGACATTTGTGACCGTTACAGTGACTTTGAACATTTCTAACGGAGTTATCTCCCGTGTTATCTTAATACGCCCAGTACGTCTGAAATGTAAAAGTATTTTTTTTGAAAACTGCAAAATATTATAGAAGGTATCACTATACAGTTAGTACAATTGAAACTCACGGTGAGGTAATTCTTGTGCCATAAAAAGTAGTAGTGTATTCTTCGGTTTGAAATATGTATAATAATTCCTGATAGATATGTTTATTGTTGTTACAGGTGAGATGAACGCAATTCTGAAACTGAATGTGCGACTATTAGGCACTCTACCACGAAAATGTGAAAGTTTTATGTGTGTTGAAGAAGTGTAGGAATTTTAGTCTAACCTCTGGAGTTAAAGCCCAAAATAGTGTAATGGATATCCCAAATAACAAAAAACACCAAAAAAAACCAACAACAAAACAAAAAACTGTTCAACGTACCATATGTTGTACTGTTTTTGTGTGTATATGATTGTATTTCATTAAAAAATAATTTTAGCTTGGAAACTTCCTGCTAGGAATGGCTGGCACAGTAAACTTTATTGATATAGGCCAACATAGTACAAATGCACTGTTTAAATGTTAATGTTCTTTTTAATTGTGGAGAGTTCTTTGCCGGCTTGAACTAATGACTCATGTTTAAATAATACAAAGCACATGGCTATTGAATTATTACAGATCAATATATTCACCTTTTGTTTTTATTTTGAAATAGTTTTAAGACAACTTCCGATCAGTTTGCAAAACAAACGTAGATGTAAAAGTCAAACAGAACTTGTACCACTCCCAGAACACAGCCAACCAAACCACGCGCAGAAAAATACATTTAAAAATAACGTTTTCTACAAAGGCTGACGATAAAGGTACTGTATTGTAACGTTCAGTTGGGTTTTCAAACCGGTACCAGAGTCACCAAACCACATTATTACCATAGAGTCATCCCAATAAAAAATACAGGAATCACCTCTAGGTTATCCTAAAACGATAACAGGCTTTGGGACTCTATGATTGTACCTACTGAAACCCCAACTAAGGGAGGTGGGTGCATGAGCTTTCGTCCCTCGAGTTTTCTGGTCGTACCCTATATTGTTTTTCTCTTTAGCTGCAACTACTATGGTTGTTCAGTACGATTCTGGATACATCCTGAGATGTTTAGTATTATATTTTTGTATGTGTTTCTTTAGTTAGTTTCTCTGGATGTGGACTTTATTGTTAGAAAATTCCTTTTGATGGGTTGTAGTTTTGTTTACACTGTCTTGTCTATTTGGGCGTTGAAGACAGAATAATAGCGAGGATTGTGCGCATATAAAATCGATTCAAGCTAACCAGTAGGCCTTATTGCCTACTGACCGTTCCAAGTCGGTAAACCTGTCTTCACCGTTTCTGTTGTTTTTTGTCTCCTTCATTGTATTTTCAAGTCCTTGTTTGCAGTACAGTGCGGACCTACGATGCCATTGCGTTCGGACGCTGTGGTTTCTATAGGACCCTATATCTCAGTTTGGCAAGATTATTACACGATATAACTTAATCGCAGACCACCATTCCTTATTCTAAATCCGACGTAAACAACACTCATTTCAGACAAAAGATGACAACAGTTCTACAATAAACAAGACAACAATTGACGAAAGATAAATGTCTTTAAACTAAAATAACAGGACTGAAAATGTAAGGTGATTAAACTTAAGATATGGTGTACAACTATCCATTGATATTTTAACAATCACAACATTTTTGTAATTAAAGTTCTCAAAAACAATCACCCGATCATGACCTCAGGAATAGATAGAAAGAAAAAATTCCCGGTTAATAACTATCCTACAAATTATATTTAGAACTTTCTTTTTCACTGTTAAATTGCCTATAATAGTATGCATAATATAGTGTATGGTGCATAGAGGAATAGTCCTCCCGACCCTCTTGAGGCACCTATGACGGGGAGAATAAACGGACCACCAATTTGGTGATCGAAATTAAAAACAAATCACAAGAGTTGGTATATAAGAATCATATAAAAACAACAATCTAGAAGACCACCAAGAATGAACTAAATGAATTAGAAGCCAGAGTTACATAAGGCTGAATTGTTAAGAGAACAACAAGACAGCATGAAGACGTACGTCAGACGTTACACCAAGCCCCAATATGTCATTCTCACATCTCAGAGTTAAACTGTCCCCAGTCATCGAAAAACAGTACCGAGTTACAACTGTCCCCAATCAATGAACAAATGTACCGGGTTACAACTGTCCGCAGTCATCGAAAAAAGGTACCGACTTACAACTGTCCCCAGTCATCGGCAAAAGGTACAGTTATTAAACACTGACAAGCGAGAATGCAATTTATCATGCAGCGCAGAGCCTCGCCATTCTTCGTTTTCTAAGCCTCGCCTAATAAACTTGATAGTAAAAGGCACTGACATAATATTCTCTATATAACTGACCCTCGCAAATCAAAGAAAATGTCGCAATGGCGTAAATAAATCAACCACTAATCGAGCGTATGAACAAGTAACCTATGTTAGTACATGTCTAAACGGTTTTCTAAATAGTAAGTTGGTCCATAACGAAGGATATCTTACGAAGTCCGTAATTCACGTCACTAAAGAAGGCTCTTATCGAGGAAGCGTTCTTAAAACTATTTAAATTTCAAAGGTAGATATGAGTTGCAATTATTTTAACAAACGTTTTTTTGAAGTTTATAACAGCGTTGATGAAGGAGCATTTTAGTTCCAAATGTTACTGATGTTTACGTCCTCAACTTGACTATACTCTCTTTTAAAAATACAAATAATGACATATTCATAACCTACTCGTCAATTGTAAAGACATCATTTGCCGCCGTGTCTTCTGAGTCCATAACATTTTCCACTTCCTTGATGGCAAACTTAAACACGTCACACGTGCACCCACGTTCGTGTGGATACGTGGTAGAGTTGTAGCCAATGGGTATCTGTATGTGTTCATCGTCGACTTCGACGAAATGGAAACGTTGGTTAAATCTTGGTGACAGATCTTCGACTGAAATGTAATAAATGGATTAATTGTACGTTGATAACGATGAAAAAACTAATCAAGACAAACGTTTACGCCTACTCATTAAACGATATAACAGTTCATCTTATTTTAATAGTAAATCACTGTGCACATTAACACATGCTATACACAGAAGTAAATTCATTACTAAGATTGTAGCGACACAGCCAAACAATCTTTTATTATTGAGAGATCAGAAAATCTTGGAAATGGGTTTTGTTGAAACGGATAAAAAAGCTGCCATATGAAACTTTACCGATTTATTGGGAATAACATGACAAACTGAAAAAATGTGTATACTTACTGGCAATAGTGCTTTTTATGACCAGTAAAGGATTTTGCATTCAATTGCGGTGATTTTCTGTGATTTAAATGATATTTATCCAAATTCCATATACGGTAATTTGGAACTATGACATCATAGTTCTCAAAACCGTCATGGAGCCATGCGAATTATTTACGTTTATCATCTAATTTTGATAATTCTTTCACCGTTTTCGAAGTTGTCCAGAACTCTCAATAAGCGTGTTAGGCTGTGTCGCTACATTCCCTTTAAGTCAAGAAACAAAGTAGACCATATTTCAAATTGTATCGATGTAAATGTCAAGGACAGTACACAACTTCCAAATCGTAAGTGAATGTCGATACACGACATAATATTTTATATAAAATATGGTGTTTTAATTAAATGGGAGATAACTCTGATACATACATTGGATCACAAATTATAAGTAAAAAAAGACGAACATCCCATGGTATGAAAATGTTTTCACATTAGAAATTTGCATTTTTTTTTTTTAATTTAGATGTGCAAAAGTGTTTTTTTCAGTAAACAATGTATACAAAAATGCACTTACCAGAGTCTTTGCATTGAGGTCCGGTCATACACGCTGGACATTTACACTTATTCAAACCACGGTGGTCATCTCTGAAGACAAAAAGACAGATATTTATAGTACAACATACTAATACAAAATTCCGTACATAGTGTCAAACCGCCGGCCTGCATAAGCTTACGATCACATTCACAGTTCATTAAACAAAAGTTTCAATGCTATTTTACCTGTGTCTGTTTCATGGTTTATTAATACTTTCAGTCAGATAGATAGATAAGTTACATATACAAATGCTATATGTTTACATAAATGAGCAACAGGACATAACAAAATGAAATAACTAATATTGCAGTACGCTTATCATTTAATGACATATCGTCACGCATTCATTAATATACAAATATTACAATTTCGTCATGACGTTAAGTTATGATGTCATGACGTTACTGAAGTATAGAGCTTTTTACCTGGGTGACTGTGTATTACATTACGTGGTCCTGCTTTAATGACAATAAGTTATTTGAAAGCTTAAAAATAAGCAGGATTTTATAACGGATATTTCTACAGTAAAACACGTTAAACACAGTTTTACTGAAAAAATGCGATAACCTGTTTAAATTTACCTATTAAATGTTTTAATTCTACAATATGCAAACTTTTTTAAACCGAAAGTAAAGCTTTATTTCATACCTCATCCAGCCCCGTTTTCGCTTCTTGGAGAAGGGGTTGGAAGGGGCATGAAAGTTAATACTCGGACCACGATATTGGCAAAAATGAAGGAGTTAGATACAGTAGTATGATAAGCGAGGCTCTGACCAATCGGAATTGACCATGTAACCTCTGACTCATGCAATTGGCATTCGCCAATTAAAACGAGGCTCTGCCGATTGTTTTGTATCATATGATTTCATCCAAGGAGTTTATTCAAGCCAAACTTATACAGTCATTCATGTAATATTCGTTTTAAATAGCATGTATTCTCCATATAACGTAAAGAATATCGCTTCAAGTTGTCGACTTAACTATTACACGGAGCCATTTTGTCTAACTGAAATCATGACGTTGGTTTGTTGTTTAATGACGTCAGATATGTTATACTAGTATGCTGTATTGCGTTCGCATAACGAACACTATGACATCTTAAGGATATTGGTTGGGCAAGTTTTGACATCTTCAAGTCTAAGAATTTTATTTTTTAAATCATGGTTTTATTTGACAGCAGAATCGTTTCATTTTTTTGCTTTCTAGTAGTGGAGGTATAGATATAATGTAGGATTTAAGACGATATCATATCAAACAAATTGTACTTCATATTTTGTCCGTCATTTGTGATCTTTTTTGTGGTCAACAAAATGGTGGGTATGGCTAGCTCTGAGTAGAATTTATCATTTTGCTATAGTTTTTTTGTTTTTTTTCAATAGTTGAATACATATATAAAAGGGAAAATGTAAAAATAACTCCAAAATGTGTGTAATTAAAGATTGTTTTAATAAAAAATCATTGGAAGCCTGATGACCTATGTACGTTTAACTTGTTTGTAGAGAAATGGCATAGGACATTGTCATATACAAGTTTTAAAACAAGCTGAGCATTAGAACATGCATTTTTTTTATCTTGAAAAAATGGGTAGGGGACGTCCATCTATGTTTGCTTTTTAAAGTAAAATGATGAATGAGGATTGCAATTGTTATTGTATGTTTTGAAAGATATGTATTTATGTAATCTAAAATTAATCGATTTTTTTTCAATACATCTAATGTTATAAAAAACATTATGAAAATGTTCAATGACTCTATATTTTTCTGTTTTTAGTTAAACTTTGGAGTTAAAAATATGTGTCTTCTTCAAAAACATCTAGAGGGGGAAAAAACGGTGATGACCTACTCATTTTCTGATAATTTTGTATCTAAATGATATCGAAGAATTTCAATATAAGTTTAAAAATAATCTCAGCCCTACGTCCTTTCCCATCCAACTTCCTTAAATCGAATGTATTTCAAATATGATGTTAACTATTAATGATATTCAATTCGAATAATTAGGCCTAAATGTTTCACTGTGTGTACACAATTTTAAGGCACGGTTTTATTAATCTTCAATCAGCCATATTACGTGATAATTGCTTTTCTAATTACTTTGATTTTGTATTTAAATATAGACCAGTTACTTGCAAACTAACAGCGATATAGGAAATCGACCGGAAGAAAGTAGGTCGTGGTCGATCTATTATGCACTGGTTAAATGTAACCGGGTACTCAGAGTACCGGTATATGGTGAAATATCGATTCCTAACCGTATGTCCTCGATACCTCAGTGGTTAGAGCGCTGGTACGGTAAACGAGAGACCCTTGGTTCGAGTCCCGATTGAGGAACGATTTTTTCACCTCCTGTTATATTTGGGGGCTCGTCCGGGAGCCAGGACTGTGTCTGTTAGCATGAAACAGTATGAAAATAAGTCGTCTGACAGCCGGCTTGGAGTTAACTCCAATAGAAATTCAGGGACGAATTTCAACCTGGTGGGGGTGTATGTAACCGGGTACATGTATATGGTAAAATATCGATTCCTAACCGTGTGTCCTCGATAGCTCAGTGGTTAGAGCCCTGATACGGTAAACCAGAGACCCTGGGTTCTAACCACTGAGCTATCGAGGACACACGGTTAGGAATCGATATTTCACCATATACCTGTACCCGGTTACATAAATATAGATCTAAATGACCCAACTCTCGCAAGAAGCATCAGCTGTATATTTTGATAAAATCAATATTTAGGGGACAAGATTAAAGACACTAAAGCGGACTTAAGGACTATTGGTCTGCTATCTTTAAAAAACAAATAAAAAAAGTAAGATCCAAAGTGGATGGAGTATGGTCAAGGGAAAATGTTAACCAATGCACATTTTAAGCATGGATACTGTCAACCATACATGACAGTAATTCAGCACTATTGATTTGAACATGATATCAGAAAGAGTACTTATATGGTAGAAATTGTGCCCTGTATATCCGAAATGTTTGGTACAATTTTACTCAGAGTTTTTTTTTTACATAATAAATTGGTCTATATAATAGTTCATTTATCCATCTAAAGCAGACGAGATATCATTTCTAAATAAAATAAATACTGAACAGTAGATCCCCTGGAAGTAAAAACACAAACACGAGAGTAAACTAGCAGACTCGGTTTTATTGAGTCTGTTCATGAGAGGTAATATAAAGTGCAACACTTCTCACGCCTCTTAGCACCGGCTTAAGCAATATTCTACGTTAAAGCCACAAAGATTGGGTTTAATGATGCCAAAGGACCAGTAAGTAATAACACTACTGATTTGTAGTCGGGGAGAACTTTTAGGGCCGCCACACAGCACTAAACAAACGCTAGTTTGTAAGCCATATTATCAAACCTTTTAAATTTCAAAGTACTAGTACACCATTGTTAAAAAAGAAGAGTTTTCAATATGTCTTTAATACACACATGCTACACATGAAACGCAAGCACTTACATTGTATATTGCTTACATTGTATATTGAAACATGATGTATCTTGAAGGTTCATGGCTTACCTTATTTAGGAATAATGTCTCGTCAGCTTGAGATGGATATATGGACTATTCTTACATACCGGAAAACAGTATCTGCGTGTTACATGGGTGATGGAAAGCCTGATCTTACACGCAAAGGGGGAGGGGGCGGGGGTGGAAACGTCGAGAGCTGATAACAACAATGACAATTGCATGACGTCATTGTGTCAATAAACATAGTTGGCAACGTCAATGCGCAGAATGTAAATGGTATACAAGAAAAAGAATCAATCATGGATATCCGTTTCAGATAGAGAAATTCTAACCCTCGGTATAACTGTTTTTTTTTGTCATCGGGACCTTGGCAGAGCCTCGGTTCCGATAAAGAAAATTATATCTCGTGTTGAATTTCTCGATTTTCCCATGAAAGATTCTTATATTCTACACTTAAGAGATATGAGGACGCAACACGGGAATTTCCGCTATATATTGTATGTACTGCACACAATTGCACATAATATTCCAAAGAAATCCCAAGATGTTTTGTAAAAAAAAGAGTTGCAGTTAATTAGAGAAAAGACACAGTGATGTTGTAGACGTTTTAATCACACTAAACCTTGTAACAAGAACTTCATAAATGTTGAAGTTGCTCTTTGAAAAACAGAGCTAGTTCAGTAATGTATCTAACGTAAAAAGTTTGCAAAATGTTGCATCCTAAGTTTGCTCACATGCTTGAGCCAAACGCGTACTCTGTCAATAATGAAACTTTGAAGGAATACTATATGCTGTATTATTTGTTGTTTTAGTACTTTTTCCAAAAGGAAAGGTCTTACGTAGCCATGTGCCATTCGATTAAAATCAGCATATTGTACATACAATATATAGCGGAAATTCCCGTGTTGCGTTTTCATATCTCTCGAGTGTATGGTTCAATTTGTTCACGTAAAAACAATACAGCTTTGAGTAAAATTGTGCAAAACTTCTTTTCAGACATAAAGTGAACACGTTCTGCCACATAAGTTTTCTTTCTGATATTATGTTCATATCATTAGTGTTGAATTACTGTCATACACTATATGGTTGTCACTGCACATGCCTAAAATATGTATTTGGTTGAACATTTCTCATGACCATACCCAATCATTTTGGATTATTTTTTTCATAAGATGGCAAACCCATAGTCCTTGATATCTAAACGTTACATATCGAGGATACGCTTGTCTATCTACAGGTGTATTGGTAATAAACTGAATCCAAAATGAAAGCAACACTACACTCAAGAGATATGAAAACGCAACACGGGAATTTCCGCTATATATTGTATGTACATTATGGTACATGGCTGCGTTAGACCTTTCCTTTCGGAGAAAAAGACTAAAACAACATAGAACACAGCAAATGGTATTCCTTTAAAGTTTCATTTTTGACAGAGTACGTGTTTGGCTCAAGCATGTGAGCAAACTTAGAATGCAACATTTTGTAAACCCTTTACGTTAAATACAGTACTGAAATGGCTCAATTTTTCAGAGAGGAACTTCAACATTTATGAATTTCTTGATCAAAAAGGTGTACTGTGATTAAAACGTCTACTACAACATCACTGTTGTGTCCTTTCTCTAACTACTACTTTTTTTTACAAAACATATTGGGATTTCTTTGGAATATTATGTGGAATTAAGTGTGCAGTATATACAATATATAGCGGAAATTCCCGTGTTGCGTTTTCATATCTCTTGAGTGTAAAACAGTTACGTAGTTTATACATGATAGAATGGTGACTGATAAATTGTTCCATCGTAAAAGCAAATAAGTCGTATCAAGTCGTGTACAAACACAATAGTTGTCGTTCAACCAGTTTATATGTATACATTTACTGGTATATTTTAAGCACCGGATGTTCCTCATATTTGGGATCATATTACCTGATGTTTTAATCAATTTTAAGATGAGCTCGTGTAGGTATTATTTGTTTTAAATATTAAACAGTTAATCTAATAAGCAGGGTTATTTGATTGCTTACTGTGTTGCCACAGTCATATCGTTCTATAAAAACATGACTTTTGTATGTGTTATAGATATAGAGAATATTATGTCAGTGCCTTTTACTATCAAGTTTATTAGGCGAGGCTTAGAAACCGAAGAATGGAGAGCCTAATAAACTTGATAGCGAGCTCAGCTCGCGTCGCGAAGCGACGCGCGCGCAAGCGAGCTCTACGGTAACGCAAGTAGCAAATACTACTGGGAAAAAAACAGTGGTAAAAAAGTCGAAACACAGTTAACTCCCTTGTTAAGGGGAGGTCATGGCTATATTCGTTCCAAACGCAGTTAACTCCCATCTGTTTGGTATCCGGCCCACCTCTATTCGCGTTGGTTCTAGTCCATCCAGTTGGCCGGTTACCAGACTTCATTGTTAATGTGACGTCATTATGTAAACGACGGTCAAGCAGTTTATAAAATAATGGTGATTATTACCAGCTGAGAGTCAAGGTAACGATATTTCTAACTAAACTTTAAAAGCTACTGCAGTATCGATAATCTAAAATACAATGTTTAAATGAAAACGCATCGCACTTTAGTGATATAGATAGATGTTACGGTAAAGTCGGTGTGTGGGGAAATTTTAATAACTGCAGAATGCAGTCTGCTGTTGCCGGTAGCGGAAGTTAAGTTTCCACGAAATGTGAGCGTTTTTACAGATGTTGAATGGTGCTTAAAAATTCAGTTCTGTTTATTATGTTCTGAAAAATTGTTTGGCGTAGGAACAGGGATGGGGTGGGGGCCCAATAATGTAAAGGGGGGTGGACAGGGAATCGGAACAATTCATAATTTTGCATTGCCAAAATGTTGAGATTTGACCTTATTTTCACCAGGTGATAAAAGTTGTGTTACTCGGTTTTTATCCTTAGGTTCTATAGAAAAACAAAAATCTTTAGCAGAGTAAAAAGACGATAATTTTCAATATTTTGATTTTAAAAGATACATATATTGAATCAATTTGCATGAATGTGCATGACATATGCAGGGTTTTAAAATAATCACACTGTAGATGTATTAATTTTAACAGTAAACTTGGTTGAACATCAAGGATAAAGACCGAGTTTATCACCTACCAGAATGTATTGGTATGTCTTATTTCTGGTCACTGATTGGTCAGTTTTTTTGATGATGCTCTATCAAAATTATGAATTCTGATTGATTCTAACACAACAATAACCCCATTGTTTATGCTATTGTGGGGGCACTATATTTTATCGGAGGTCAAGGTAATCAGGCTGCTATGTTTACAGGCTGTTCCATTGGGCGCCCCTGTATGCAAAGTTCTGCATGTCAGTGCATGGTACAACATGCTTAAATACACCAGTATCACATGACAAACAATTAAGTCATTGCTTACGGCGTTTAGCTTGCGCTGTATGACGTCAAACGTTCTCAGACAGACTCAGCTTGTTCAAGAAGCTTATTAATGTTACTTGTACTGATGCATATGATGGGTTGAGTGCAAGCTTCGGGAGCATGGCAAGTTTGATGTAATTAACATTTCATTAAAATTACTGTTGAGTTTGCCTTCGTGTATATTTACCAAGTGATGTAACGTGGCGCTTCCAACGGATGAAATATACGCAGGGAATTAATGGAACAGTTGTATTTTATCGTAGAATAACTTACAGTGGTCTCTCTTTATTTGAATATGATTATGAAAGACTGCGCAGGTCTAGAATTATTTTAGAAATAGAAATAAACATGATAATCCAGCCAGGAGATACGTCAGAAAATACACTTGTACTCTGGTGAAAATGAGCATATATATAGAGGATCTTACATGAGTGACTGAGTATTATTGATTTTAATAAAAGAGTTTGATAAAATGATAGTATACGAGGCCCTTGCCGAGTATCCTATATTTTTATCCAACGAGTTTATTAAAGTCAATAATACAAAGTCACGAATGTAAGATTCTAACGCACCTACGACGTGATAGTTTCACTTTATTATTCTTTAATGTTGTAAAATCTTCTTATATACGGCGGCAAATTGTAAGACAAACCATGACGTTGTTTTGTTGTTAACATGACGTCACTATGTTACACGGCTGTAAA
Organism: Cyrtodaria siliqua; assembly: GCA_037043455.1. Taxonomy (NCBI): domain Eukaryota; kingdom Metazoa; phylum Mollusca; class Bivalvia; order Adapedonta; family Hiatellidae; genus Cyrtodaria; species Cyrtodaria siliqua. Next base: position 132,840 of record JAWPHD010005541.1, on the reverse strand, counting down.
TGCGTTTGCCCTACAAATAATGCGACACCTTATACCAAATTTAACGTTACTAACATTCGTTTTATCAAGTAATGAAGTAAGATTTCAAATAATGATAAAAAATTAAGGCGTCTGAACGAACCGTATGATAAACCATGCAAACAAAATGTTTTACTGTATACACACACAGTGATTCGGTCCTCATTTGAAACTGTAATACACTACTCCCAGAAGCCATGTTATGTGATAAACACAAATATCATAAATATTATATACGCAACTAAACACATATCAACTGGAATTATTTTATTGATTAAACAATAATGCCATAAGAAATTAAGACAGGGAAGAATACATACTTTAATCGAAATTTTCTAAGTTCAAGGCCAGAAACACAGATTAAAATGCACATGTTATACTTCATAGTGACTAACTGATTATAACTGATGATTGATCGGTTACATCCAATCAATGGTAACCAATTATCCATTGTAAGTTTCAACCGATTGCCCATCACTAGTAACTGGGAGATGAATGATATAATTTGGATCGTGATACCTCATTTTTGCAGCTTATTAGCACAATTTTGAAAAAATTGTATAGCGTGTCTGATTTCAAATAATTTTCAGTTTATGGAGCTAATTGCTTAATCTGGTGTTACCAACCTCCCAAGGCACATTATTATTGATACAGTAACAACAGGTAATAATGTGTATTTAAGAATTGATACACTAATTTTCGGTATACCTGGGGTTTTAACGACGGTAATGGTTTGCAAATTTACCATAAATGCAAAGTGAATAGAAAATTTACCATGAAGCTATTTATGGTAAATTTGCCATTCATTACATCCGTTCAAACCCCAATATTTCTATTCCATTGACCTTAAATGAAACCCGTTTATTTGCTGCATTTAAATTCCCAGTGAAATAACACTTTTACGTTTTGGGCAGAGTTAAAGCAAAAAAGGTATAGTTTATTCGTTTGACTAACTTGAGAACTGTCGTAAGTTGCTATAAAAAAGCGTGCAAGGTTGGCAACGTCACTGTTACCAAGTATTATAAAAGGATTAAATTCCATATTTCTATATTTTTACGGGTTATGAAAAACATTTAAGCTAGTTTAAATTTAGCGAGAAGTGTCTCGGGACTTCACACACTTTAAACTAGTCTAATATTTTGCAGATCTAAATATTGAATTAAATCCTTAAAAAATCAATTCTTCGATGGATTAATATAGTTTTTCATTTGCCTGACTCCAGTACATGTTTGTTAACATCCCTCGGCTAGGAAATATTTTCCTTTTTGCAGTGTTATACAGTAGCTTCTTGAACATACATTTTTTAATGGCATATCAACACATTATCTAAGGTTATTTAAAGCCGCCCAAGGCAGAGGAAAGGATATATAGGAATCATATAACCTTCAATACACGGGACTGTCCACTTTATGTCCGACGCATCCTTGGCCGGTATAGTAAAGAGGCTGCATCTAAAACTTTCTCGTCTCTCACAGCTACAGGTTTGAATCCCACTGTAAGCTTGACTTGTCGAGTGAGAAAGTGTCAATAATCACGGTCGGCTGCGACAACAGCTGGAGGTATACAGTACTGGTTCTACCCAAGAAAAAAAATGGATCTGCTTCTACCACAAAAAAAAGACTGTCATATATAGCCTAACATGTGCTAAATGACGTAAACATAACACAACATTCAAACAGTTTATGCCACATCAAAAAGACCAAGCTAAGAAATTAAACGCATTCCGATGGGCACATTGAAACACTCAATGGTGCAAGTAAGTGCAGCAAGTAAGATCTCTAGATTCAAAGTCTACCATGCTGTGTCACGACCGTTTCAGAAATTAAGACGTTTTAGACAAATGCTATCAATAGTGTTTGCTGAATCGGTTATAAAACTGTGTTTTGAAAATACGTGTTTTTAGCTCTAATGGCCAAGAGCCAGCAGAGCTTTTGGGGTGGCGAGTTGTCGTCTGTCGTCCGTCTGTTAACTTTCACCTCGTTAAGACGATAGGGCCTTCATTTTTCATCTGATCCTTACAAAACTTTACCAGATTGTAATGTTAATGTCAATGGAAGCTCGGACAAGTTCGAAAACCAGCCAAATCGGACCAGTAACAGCGGAGTTGTGGCCCTTGATTTAGTTAAAAATGCTATATTTTGCCTCGTTAAGCTGATAGGGTCTTCATTTTTCATCCAATCTTTACCAAACTGTACCAGATTGTTAATATCAATGAAAGCTCGAACAAGATTGAAAGCCAGCATATCGAACCAGTAACAGCAGAGTTATGGCCCTTGATTTAGTTAAAAATGCTATATTTTGCCTCGTTTAAGACAATAGTGCCTTCATTTCTCATCAGATCTTTACCAAGCTTTATCAGATTGTTAATATCAATGAATGCTTCGACAGATTTGAAAAACAGACAGATCGGACCATTTACACAGGAGTTATGGCCCTTGATTTTCTGAAAAATGCTATATTTTGGCCTCAGTAAAATGAAAGAGCCTTCATTTGGACGGATTTCAGTGACACTTTTCATGGATGATCAGTACTAAGCCTAGTTGTACATATCGTCACCGTGTTCCGGTTGAATGGTTGCAGCAGAGTTATGTCCCTTTAAATGTTTTAATACACATACTTTGTCAGATTTCAGCGAATCTTGGTGGGATGATCAGTACCAAGCCTAGTTGCACCTGTCATTGCCGTGTTCTGGTTGAATGAATTTTGGCAGAGTTATGCCTCTTTAAAGGTTTTAATACACTAATTTCGTACAGACTAGTTCTCCTGAACGTTGGCTGGATTTCAACAAAAATTGGCAGGGATGATCAGTATCAAGCCTAGTTGCCATGTTCTGGTTGAATGATATTATGCATAAACTTTATGTTTAGCCAATAGAGCGTCCACAGGCCCTCTTGGGCCTCTTGTTTTGTTGTTGTTTATAATCTTTTTTATATTTTTCAGTGCCATTTCTGCCTTAATTAAGCTGCACCCTTAGATGTCCTGAATATTCAGGAATGTCCAAGAAAAGAATATAGTATGTGTCAGTCTTCCATTGTTTGTGGTTGTTTATGACTGCGTTCTGCTTTAATAGTAGAACTCAGCATTAATAACCTGCAACGGATGGCTTGAACTTGCAACCGAACTAAAAAGGACTGGATGTAAATGTACCATTAATGAGGCGCAGTTATCTGTGGTTGATGGATACAATAGTGGGATAAGTGATGTACCAAGCAATCAATTGTGGCCAACGATCAGTTATTTAGTAATTGATATTAAGTTATGACATTCCACAAGAGATCATTGCAATAAATATTATAGCTGAAAACAAAAACAAAACATACAAGCTACTTAGTCAAGAATCCGTCGGATTACCACCATCTCAAAATAGTACAAAATAAACTCCTTTTTTATATACATAAAAGTTACATTTTTTCGCGTACAATGCGGAGACGGAGAAGCGAACCCAAGCTGCATTCGTCTAGTGACATTGGTGAGAAGTGAGTGAGTTACCCAGACATGATTTTATATTTTGTAGCGCATCCGTGGTTGAGAGGTAAAGACGCTGCATTGGAAACCATCTCAACGCTGCGGGTTCGAATCCCACTGGGAGCTCGACTTGTAAGTGTCGATTCTTATGGACGACGGGAAGTATACAGTATGTGTCTTACATCTTCTACCCAGGAATAAGTGAGTGGTCTGCTTCCACCACTAAAAAATGTTGACCATCATACATAGCCTAAAATGTGCTGGAAACATTACACGCCAAACAAATAAAAACGATTTAAGTTTTATTTCAATTGCCCTTAACAAAAATGTTCTTAAGTGTTTTCAATGGACCGTGTGTTGCACATTAAATTGAAGTTTACATGTTCAAGGTCAGTGTGAATACTGATGTACATCTGGTGTTCATTCCAATAAGCTGTCCAACAATTTCAGATAATGAGATGAAACCGTTACCATATCATTAATATATTGGGCGTGAACATCACTTAAGTTCAAGGTCAAGCATATTGCGCAAGACATTTTCCCTTGACTTTGTCCGTCTGATGGGGATGGTAAATAGAAGGTCCAAACTACCAAAGGCTATTCTGTCCGCATGTTAAATAATTATTACAATCTTTCTGACAGTAAGACTAGGGCAAGGTTTTATGATTAATTTTATTCTTCACCTCTCACTGAGGTGGCTCTAATACCATAATGTGCTGATGATTGTTTTCATTTGCATTCCAGTGTTTTTTTTAATGAGTTGAGCTCGCTATGAGGCAGTGCCTTATTCATATTAGTAAAAGGCACTGACTTAATATTTTATTTATCATGTAGATTATCCATATTTTCTGTATGAATTACTATTATTACCTATTTCTCAGAATGGTACGCTTATCGAGGATGTCGCCATGTTGTTGTTTTTGTTTGTTTTATGACGTCAGTCAAAGTTACGTGCATGAAGTCAGATAACGTTACGTACAATAAACGCCGAGGGATTCCGCATTGATTTGCTTTATTGGAAGCAAAATTTAATAGGTCACCCCTTTATTATGTAGAAAAGTGCATATCTGCATGTTAAATGCATATAATTTCATATCAAGATTGATTACAATGAGAATGTATGGCAGTAACTAAACCCTTTTAAGCAACTATGCGTATTTGTGTTTCAAACAGATTAAATTGATGTGACTGATGTTGGCAGCATGTTTACCTGGCATTATGCAGATAATTAGGTTTTTAATTCCAACTATATCAATTATCAATAGTTGTGTGTTTTGGGACGTTTGGAATGTGCAGTTATTACAAACTCATGTGTTTTGAAGCTGAATGTGTTTAATTTATAAAAACAACTCTGAGGCAATTTTATATCAAAGATTTCAACAGTTAAGCTTACAAAGGTATTTATAAACTTATTACATTTAAATCAAATAACTCATAACAAAATAAATGTTTCTTTAAAACTGTAGTAGTTTTAAATTGCATAGTGCATGAATTTCAGCTAAAGTTGTTTTATTATTTCATGTGGATATTTATATGTTTCGCATTCTATATTAAACTTAAACTATATTAATCTTAATTTAAGTATTCATCTAATAGCTAGCTTTATATTCAGAGAAAAATGCATTAAACAATGGAAATAAATCCTGATTATTATACCAGTGCGCTTATTTTATTTATTGTTCATTTAAATATACACTGTATAAAGACAAAATATTCTTATATTACAGATGGATGAAGACAACTTGAGTGACTGGACAGACAATGAATACATGTTTGATAATGAGCCCAAAACAACTGGAAATAGTGTCGCCGATGTAGCGCCTAATGAACAATGTGAGCATTAATGAGGATGAAACAAAGCAAAGTGTGTCATCGATGTAACTCCTAATGCACTGTGTGTGCAGAGATTAATGAGCCTGAAACAACAGCAAAGGGTGTCATTGATGTAGCTCCTAACGCACTGTGCGAGCAACAGATTAATGAGCCTGAAACAACAGCAAAGGGTGTCATTGATATAGCTCCTAATGCACTGTGTGAGCAACATATTAATGAGCATGAAACAACAACTCAGTGTGTCATCGATGTAGTTCCTAATGCACTGTGTGAGCAACAGATTAATGAGCCTGAAACAACAGCAAAGGGTGTCATTGATATAGCTCCTAATGCACTGTGTGAGCAACAGATTAATGAGCATGAAACAATAACTCAGAGTGTCATCGATTTAGTGCCTTTTTACTGTGTGAGCAACAGAAACGCATGTAACCGATGTTATTGCTAACGAAATATGTGTGTAACAGATTAAGTAGGATGAAATAACAACAAAGTGCGCCATCGATGTAGTAGCTAACCTACTGTGTGAGCAAAATATTAAGGAGCCTGAAACAACAGAAAATAGTGTCACCGATGTAGAGCCTAATGAACAATATGAGCAACTGATTAATGAGTCCGAAACAACAGCCAAAACTGTCACCAATTTAGCTCCTTTCAAACAACGTGAGGAACAGTATATAGCTTAGGGAACGGAAAAGGAAGTTGCTACGTTTGGTCTGAAGTAGATGGGAAAAGGGGCTATTCTGAGATATCAACATGCCTTCTCCATCTGAATCCTTGCCAGCAAATGTAGAGCATGTAGTCCTGTATTCAGATACATGTTATGGTCAAAATAGAAACAAACGTGTTGCTGGCTGCCTACTACATGCTGATGGTCGTAACATCAATGTGTTTGACTGTGGCAGCAAAATGCAGCAAAATGGTTATGCATTTGGTTGAACAAGTCACTTGAATTTTACCCTATCCATTTTGATATTTTTATTGATAAAGACGTCCCAATAATTGTAGCAGACACGATTTTATCATTCCTTTGAACAACAATTAAACCTTTCTACTTTCGTTTTGCTCGGCAATACTCGGGTATATTCGGATAACGATAAGTTCTGATTGGTTAGTTGAAGATTCCCGCCTGCGTGAACAGATTGGAGAGAGGAGATATTTAGAAGTTTAGAGCGCAAAATTACTGATTTGAAGAACGGTTTTAATATTTGGTTAGTTTATGGGTTTGTATTTGTGTTTTGGTTGATGTTTACTATGTTTTATTCGCGCTGTAATTCGTATTTTGAGTGTACATGGTGTATTATGTTCGTTCCAGTTTGTTCGTATCGGTCTGTTTTTTGTTTCGGACTCGAGTTGCTTCGCAAGACTGTTCAACCTTTACTATATATTTTAACATTATGCATGTAGTGATTTGGTTTACAGCTAACCAGCATGTTGCACATACTGGACGAATAGAAGTGAAAGATGCGAGTGTTGGTGGTGACATACATGTACCAGATAGTGACTTGGATCCACAATTTGGTAAGATATTGTAATGCTGTACAAACACACACATATATATATATATATATATATATATATATATATGCGTCTATATGTTAATTGTGCCTTCAGACGAGTGTGTTATGATGTAGAGATACAGTTTATCAACGTGTGTTGCAACTACCTTTTTTAAGGAGTGAATATATACGTTTGATTTCTGTGTATCTCGTCATAGCTGGGGCGTCCGTGGCCGAGTGGTTAACGTCTCTGACTTGAAATCACTTGCCCCTCACCGCTGTAGGTTCGATCCCTCAGGGGCCTAGGAATCTTTATGTGAGGAAGCTATCCAGCTGGCTTGCGGAACGTCGGTGGTTCTACCCAGGTGCCCGCCCGTGCACGAAAATTGCCCGGAGGGGCACCTGGGGTCTTCCTCCACCAATGGAAGCTGGAAAGTCGCCATATGACCTTAGCTGTTGGTGCGACTATAAAATCCAATTCAATTCAATTCGTCATAGCTAGGCGCCCTGCCGTAGTTCGTCCGAAGGTTGTCTGTCCTTGGTAGTTCACAAATATGTCTCCCCATATATAATTCTGCCTTGTGAACATGAATCTCTTACGAGATCCCAATTTCGAAAGTTGCCGTAGTGAGTTCAAATTCTCTCCCTTTATTATATATACCTGAATTCACAGTATCCCCAGATCCGGCACCTTTCATTGTCACTGTCTCAATATAGCTGTGTGTGGTTGAACGCTTAAATGTGGCCCACTCATATGAGCTATAATTGTATGTATGTATGCGTCTATATGTTAATTGTGCCTTCAGACGAGTGTGTTATGATGTAGAGATACAGTTTATCAACGTGTGTTGCAACTACCTTTTTTAAGGAGTGAATATATACGTTTGATTTCTGTGTATCTCGTCATAGCTAGGCGCCCTGCCGTAGTTCGTCCGAAGGTTGTCTGTCCTTGGTAGTTCACAAATATTTCTCCCCATATATATATATATATATATATATACATTAATGTGTGACTATGCTAAGGACTCTATATCGTGTCCACTATGCCCAAGACAATATTATATGAAGTTCAACTATTTGAACTCGTGTGTAAACATTATATTCGTGTGTAAACATTATCAATGTTGTCAATATTCGGGTTATAATGTTGTGTTAAGATAATATTGTGTTAAAGTACATTATATTATTGTTTGATATTTATACGTTGTATTATGCATTGCAGAATCCCAAACTGGTTTTGATCTGCCGGAATGGAGTGTGATTAACAGCAGTGTTCATATGTAAATAAAAGATGACCGGCTTAGTTGTGGCGCAGGCTCACTTTAGGAAGTTACAAACCATAACACCTAAACTACAGTCTGCTTAATAATATTAATAATAATAACAATAATAATAACGATAATAATAATAATGATAATAATAATAATAATAATAATAATAATAATAATAAGAACAACAATAATAATAATAATAATAATAATAATAATAATGCTCTATTAATTCTTGTAACAAGATATACATACGTTCGTTGTCTCGGTGATTTTACCACAAAAATATCACTTTCGTCTACAATAACATCGCCTTGACCTGCAACAAAGAGACAACATAGGTGGAATATAACCTTACACTTCCATGAATAATCTCTACCTATAAAAATGCGCATCTGCGCACACTATGCATACTTGCACATATATAATTATATATACACTCAGTACATTTGAAAACGCAAGCGTAAAAAAACTGCCGATAAGTAAATAAACATGATTATGCTATATCATTTTTTATACGTAGTTTTTATTGGCTGAAAAACAGTCCCGTGAAAGTCATTAGTATGGACTACTGACTTGAAAACGTGTTCAAACGTGTCCAATCCGGTTTAAACCAGACTTGCGAGTCAATAGTTCTCTTTCGGGTGAATAGTTCTCCTGCCGAGTCAATAGTATCTTCCAGATCATTCAAGCGCTTTGTTACCAATGTCAATTATCTCAATGACATAGAATACAAATTAACAATGATTAAAAATAAATTTCTTATCTTGACATATGTTCTTACTTTTTTCTCTATGATTCAATAGAATAAAACATCTACTTCTGTTTCTGTCAACGGTTAAAACTATTCATCCTCGGGAATGACTATTGACCGTCAGCAGTCACGGAACTATTGATCCCCGACAACGTCTCGGTCAATAGTTCACTGTTTCGGGTCAGTAGTCACCACCTTGGATGAATAGTTTTAGCCATTGTCCTCAACAGAAGTAGATAGTTGTATACTATGGGCCTGTGAACTGATAGGAATAATTTATGAAAAAAGCTGAAATAAGTGTTGCTGTTTTTATCAGGGAGTAAGTACGTGTATACTTACTCCCTGTTCTTATCAAAAGCAATAACTACGCAATGGAAACGTCAAAAGTTTCCACTGTGAAACTTGGCCAAGGTCTTATTGATATAATCCTTAATGATAGTTATTTTTTTTTAACAAAACAGACTTGTTAACGTTTCGGCTTGACAACCTTCATCAGAATTTAATTTTCTGATATAACTATTCAAATGCAAATTGATAAGAAATCAAAAAAAAATGTTTAGTGACAGTGTGGACAAGCTGATTAATTTGCTTCTTTTTCGCTTCTTTTTGACATTATAAATAAAATCGACATAACGTTAAACTTTGTCGTTATATATTCATGGATTCAATACATTTCACGGATCTTCATCCATAAAAACACTTTTAAATGGTTGCACTTATTGCATTCCAATACTTGCGATTTCATTTACTTGCACTTCCGATTTCATTTTGCTCCGTAAACATCCCGGACACATACAAATCCCGGAAACATTGCCGCATTCTACACTGAGTAGACTGATCTAAGAAAACGTCAAATCCACAGGCGAAACGGTAATCTCTGAACGTTCCAAAATATGTGTTAATACCATTCAAGTTTTTTAGACGAGTTCTCTAGGAATTTAAGTTGTAAAGTATGTTTATCGCAACTAACATGAGTCACAGTCTGTTAACCATAGATAGATACATAACCCATATAAGGATCAGTTGCCTTCGGCAGCTTTATAAGTAAAACAGGGAATTTAGCATAAGTCATTCCCTTAAATTGTATTTGAATGTTTGTATGGTGTTTTACCTCATTTAAGCACATGTTAGGTCATATATTACGGTCGATTTTTGTGTAGTAGAGACAGTCCATTCAATTTTCCTTGGGTAGAACCAGTACTGTACACCTCCCGCGATCCGTAAGAATCGACACTTTCTCACTAGTCGAGTTGTCAGTGGGATACGAACCCGCAGCGGTAAGAGGTAAGAAAGTTCTAGAAGCGGCGTCTTTACTATCACGGCCACGGATGCGTTCGTAATGCATTGAAATGCATCGTCCGTTTTAGTAAATTGCTATGTTTAATAACCAAATAGTTCCTTTATTTTACAATTAAAACGAACCTTAGTCATGAACTTGGAGATGGTTGGATGCATGGTGTTTTACGTCATTTTCAGCACATTGTAGGCTATATAAGACTATCGATTTTATTTAGTGGTGGAGGCAGACCACCTACTTTTTCCTGGGTAGAACCAGTACTGTATTACTCATGGCATCCGTAAGAATCGACACTGTAGAAGAAGAAGAAGAAGAAGAAGAATTTACATATTAAGAAAGAAAACGTACACATTACGCTACCCTCATTTTTGTCGTGTGGAGATATAAGACAAAGGCGGCATAAATAAAACATTATTGTCAAGACTGCACTATAAATACTTTTTTTTTTAGCAAAATATCTCAGATACTGCAAGATTTAACCTGTTTGATATTGACGTTTTCAAAGTAGTCCCATATAGCTTTCTGCACTAAGGATCGATGTTTTCTTTGTCATTAATAACTTGTTGGACGGGTAACTAAGTACTGGCTGAATTTAATATTTCTTGAAGAAGTAATTCAAACAAACGTAATGAATGAACAAGTAACAAAGACACAGTTCTAGTATAATTATTTACACATACGAACTCGGACACGGTAAATATTAAAACGCGCTGAAGACGCAGTATATGTACATACAATAAGGGATGATAAATACTAAATGTAACAGATTAAACATATACTATGCGACACCTGTTTTGCAAATGACCGTGTTTTTGGTGTTTCTGCATGCCAGTATGTAAATGTGCCAGCCTAACTGCTTGTATACGACATAAAACACACGGCGAAATCTATATTAGTACTGGTAGGCAGCCGCAATTTTTGACATTCTCTCGATTTTTTGTCTGCTAAAAACACTAAAGGATGAACTCTAAACTAAAAAATACTATGAAAACCACTGGTCCGGACCCCCACATGAACAGTGTCAAAACAAAGATGCACATATCCTCTTCATGAATATATAACATTTATTACAATCAAGAGAGCGCAATGGGGTTAAAGGACCCCAGGGGTGGGTAGAACGTTTTTGTTTTTTTTGGCAATTTTTTAAAAAAAAACATTGTTTACTGAATATCTGATGAAAACAATGTATCTTTCTAATGAAATAAATTCTACTTTGACCTTTTGAAAATTTGAAAAACATACGGCCTATCTAGTACTGCCGTTAATGTATTTAGTTTATTAGTCTCCGGGATTGTTTTCTTATACTAGTATCAGCCTGTTGTTAATTTTTAATTTACAGAGCATCAAGGATGATTGGCTATGCCAATTGCGGCACCCTCTATAAGTATAGAAATTACTGACTTTACTTACTTATAATAAATAAAATAAAAGCAACATTTATTGGACAATTTTGAATCTAACGGCCATGCAATATCTGTACCTTTGTGTTTCTGTTGGTATATGATCATTACACAAAGTTTCATACCCCAACTTTAGGCAGAATTTGTACTGTATTACAGGGCCACTAAACACTCCCACCAGCACCAGAAGTACTGTTGATGTGCTGTTAATAAAAACAGGGATCGAAAAAAACATGTTTTCAATAATCGGGGAATGCTACTCCGTGAAGATATGTTTGAACCTCATGTTCGATACAATGTTGCCACCAAATACTTGAAAGTGACTCGCCTAAAATATCATATCAAAGAAGCATGCATTTTTCTATACTGCCCATCAATGGTACGTGAACGTCGTGTGTGACGCATTGGGTGGTGGAATTACGGAACTCGGAAAAATTCGACTGCGACTAATTCATGTCATGAAATTTTATTTCAGATCATGGTTGATCTGAAATAAAAGAGTAATTCAGTTTGGCTAAGGTTCCATATAACTTTCTAACATGTATTGTGCGTTTTCAATACTTGAATAGAAGTTGCAACATTTCATTAAGATGTGACATTTTAATATAAGTGTCTATGCGGAAAATAATTGGTGGTTTCATATTTGAGATACGATGCCAGTATAGCGTGAATACGCTTTTTTTTTTATCTCCATTGACACTGCGATATGTAGACGCGGTACTTCCAGTAATAACCATATAATTTGCCGTGTTTTATCTTGGGTTTAATAGTACGTCGTTTTTCGCCTTCCACCACGGGGATCCAAATTGCATACCCTTTTCATAACGTTTTATCCTACATTATAACAAACAAAATCAATAGTTTTTTTGATACCGGTTTATATTACAACGGAATTCAAGCGTTTGAAATAAATTGAATAACCAGCACGATATGATCGCCGAACCAATCAACATATAGCTAACAAAAGTAGCACAGTTTAAATGACGCATTGTTTGTTTGCACAAACTGTAAAAACCGAGACCCGTAAAGGGAATCACTATTTGACTTTGCTAAGCTGTATCCAACATGACACATCGATCTGTGGCAGAAATCAATTTCGAAACGGATATGAACCCAACATTAGCGCTTCGTCAAACGCTCGTGTGTTGTTTGTTACATTGTCTAATATGACTGGAAAATATGAAACGCTATTTCTGAATAGGTCGGATCGAATATCGCTCAAAGAAAATGAACAATAGTCTTGCTTGCAATGTAATGGACAGCGTGGAAACAGTAAACTGTAATTTGAATTTCTAGTCTGCGCTTGAGGAAATATTAAAGGTGAAATGTTGTTTGTAATGCTGTTGACAACAGGAATTTGATCAAACAGAATCACCTTGAAAGGGCGTACTTGGCGCCCTTTCGGCCACTGGAACTTTAAATAAACCTCCACCATTTAACAAACAACAGAAAAATTAACAGCAACAACAAACAAAAACAAAAAAAGCACAAACAAACATGTTTTAATGAGTATTTATAAAACAACACGTCAGTTAACATAAAAATAAAAGATCAAAGAAAGAGAAAAAAAAAAACACTTGAAAAATTGTCAAGTGTAATTACACCGATAAATGCATTTAGTTTGAAACAGCGTGTATCTCTTAAAATGAGCCTTTAGAGTATATCAAAGTCCTGGAGTTAATGGATATGCATATTCATCCGAGTTGAAAGACCTTATTTTAAGTATTTCTGTCTAGTTATCGGATAAAACAAATGATTTATAATGACTGAACACATTACACAGTTAAAACAATGCCTGAAAGGACGATAATAACGTTTTTCTTCAATACTGACTTATCGTACCTTTAATTGTTCATTATCTTGTTACTCTGGCTTCTGCCGAGTCATTGAGCACGTGCTCCGTGTTTTTTCATCTACTTTTTTGTTTATATTTTTGATAATTTTTCTGTTATACTTATATTGTCTATTAATACTGCCAAATGTGTTAGATACTATAGCTTGACGCAGATTTCATTATTTACATGTTCCCATTTTGTTGGGATGACAGTATGGTAAGTTTGAGGTTTAGTATACACTAGAACCTGGTTTACAGGCTCAGCGTCATTTTTGCCACTGATAGCCCTTTGGTCAATAAATACTGAAAATGGGATCCCCTGGAATCAGCAAACACAAACAAAAGATACAAGTAGCAGACTTGGTTTTATTGAGTCTGTTCATCAGAGGTAATGTCAAGTACAACAAGTGATATTCAACCAGTTGGTGTTTATGAAGTCGCTTTCCTTGCTCCTTATATACCGTGTAATTGATATTTGTTTCAATGCGCGTATTTAGCTGACTGTCTTCTGTGAAAGTTACAGTTTGTTTTAGACTTGTATACCTACTTTGGATGACTGTGTTTTGTGAATGTTACATGTCCTGTTCGAACTGTATGCCTACATCTAGTGATTGACTCCTCTGTAGCTCGTCAATACGCTTCATTTTTCCGTTGTGCGATGATTGGACACAAATAGCTGCATATTTTGATACCCTAAAATGTTTTGTAGTCGTACCCTAGATGTCTTTTCTGTAGCTGCAACTGGTGAGGGTGTTCAATACAATTCCAGATACGCCCTGGAGTGTTCTAATTATTTATCTTTACGTTTATTTGCAACAACGTTTAAGTGTATCAAAAACATTTAAGTGTATCGGTAGCTAATTTCTCTGGAAGTTGAATTTATTATAAGGGATTTGTATTGGATGTATAACTATCTTGCCAATTTAGTCGCTGATAATAGGAAAATAGCGAGGTTGTGCATACATACAATCTAGTTAAGCTAATCAGTAAGCTGTATTTCAAGTCGGTAACCCTATATTTACCACTATTTCTGTCACGCATTGTCCTTTTTTACTAGTAACTGTGTTTGTGCGGACCTAAGATGTTGTTGCGCTTAGATAGTAATGTTTATATAGGACAATTTCCAACGTTTTTGTCATCAATTCTTAAACTTTATGAAAATGATACCTCAGGCAGTCACATTATACTGATACCGGGTCGGCCAGTAATAAAATTACTCTTCATATGCTGAACGTCAAAAGCAAGGGAAATACTAGTACTATTTTGATGAAATCGATGGTATGATCCGGCCAGGGAAATAAAAAATGAAAGACACAACGCTGGTTGTAGAGAGTACAACGTTTGACATTTGTGCTAAATATTTTCTTAGTGTACCCTTAACGGGTTGTTCTCTTGTTGTTCTGACTTCTGCCAAGTCAATGAGTATTTGTTTTGTGACTTTCTAGGTTTTTTAAAATTCATAATATACCTGATCATTTATGTGTTTTACTTATACTACCTTGTTTGTTAATATCTCAAGAATCATACACCAGATTTTCTTCAAATTACCTCATTTCATAAATATTTCCATCACAAAGCCTTCGAAAGTGTGAAAAAGACAACTTTTCGAGCTCAACCTCTCTGCACATGTATGTGTTTACAAACACTATTGAATCCGCACTGAATATTGACATGCAATTTCAGTGGATGTTAAATTTTCAAAAACATGAACAAATATTTTTTTATTTAATTTAATGATCCTAGCTGATGGGTATTATTTTACCTGTATTTTTATCCTTCCTGAAAATGTATATTGAATATTTCAAAGTTATATCTGTGAACATTCACTTCTGTACTGAATCGTACACAACAAAAGGCGGGGCTTAAGCCAGGCTATATTTAGCTGTACGCAGCCTAAAGTTTGTCTGACGTCGTGGCAGTTTTATGTCCAACTGAATTACTTATTTGATTGCAATGTTATATGACAAAAAGGATCTAAAAACTCGTTCCCATTCCATATAAGATTTATGAAACTCCTGATGAATTATTTTTAATTTTTACTCGCCAAAAGGCTCGTTAAAATTAAAATAATTCATAACTCGTTTCATAAATCTTATATGAAATGGGAACTCGTTTAAGATCCTATATATACTGATAAAGGAGATCCTTTGGAAACAACAAACACAACCAAGGGAATAAAGCAGCAGACACAGTTTTATTGAGTCTGTTTATTAAGCTGGAGGGAATATCTTTATTGGATGACAATAGGGTAAGACCGTGGATTGGTGCACGCTAGAACCTGGTTTAAATTCCAGCGGCCTATTATGTCACTGATCGTTCGAAGGCGGTAGCCCTATTGTCAGCCCTTTTATGTTTGTGATGTCATATCTTGCCTTTTATTCATCTTTGTAGTTGTTGTTTGTTTCTGTTCGTGTTTGTTGGTGACTAGGGTCCTTGGATGCTATATTTTCTGTTCGAATTTTATATCTTTTTTTCCTTTAAAATATTTTTTTAAAAACCCAAAAATGATTTTTTCTTTATTTCATGTATTTGTGTTGAATATAATTATTTTAAATTACTATTATTTTATTTCTATCATTGTTATTTTCTTGTATCTTGATCTTTAGATAACCCCATGCTTTACAGGGTTCTTAAACCCACCAGGGTTTTTAATCGTTCCAAGCCTTGCTTTTTATTAACATTTTAGATGTTGTTTGGTTTTGGTTGACTGTGTTCTGTGAAGGCAACATTTCCCGTTCGACTTTTATAAGTACATGTACTTCTATTAATTTATAAAAGTAACGCTTAGTTCCTTATTGATTGGCATGTTGATACCATCTAAAAACTGTTGGAACATACCTAACCACTGCCTTCATCGTGTTTATACACTAATACATGAACTTCATGACACCGCAATTGGTCGTTTGACTTTTAGCTCAGTATATTTGATCTGTCAAAGCGAATTGATTTCGTTATTGCCATTTTCCTTAGAGCATTGATTGTTTTAAGAGTTTGGCCTAGGTTCCAAGCAGCTATAGATTATCGTTATTTCTTACCATTAGCAAATATTATACCTCAATTACATATTTTCTTCTTTGCGCTATTCGAGGTCATCCGGTCAATATGTTTTGTTTATAGATCAGCAGCTGCCACTGGGGCCCAGTTGTTCAACGCTCTGAGAGTAAAAGCAAACATTTCAAATCTCTCTAAATTTCATATAAATGAAGTCAATTTAAGATAAGCATATGATAGCCTCATGTAAAGATAAAATAAAAATAAAATAATTTGGGGTTTTTACGAAATAAATTTCATAAGAAAATGAAATTTGAAACTTTCCGCTAATCGAGCATTAAGTAAAGAGCTTTGAGCAACTGGATGTTTGCGACAGTCAACTTCGGAAATGTACAAACCGCTGACATTATGATTCTTATGCTAACAAACTAACAATTATTATAGAGTGGTCGTTTTGACAATATAATTTTTGCACTGACCTATATATAAACGGATTGGTTGTCAGACAAGCCCACGTTTAAATATCTGTCTATGCTCTTTTGTAAACAGCCAATGTAAAAACAGTGCCATAACTAGACCTGATGCCTCGGTCAGATGAGACCTACGGGTGGTCCCGGGCACGTAGGACTTGGGGAGCCCAGGCCCGTGGGGAAGTCCGTACGAAATCACCATCCTGCGATGTTGTGGTCACATGCATACGGGCGTTCTATGGGTTCTCTGCGTTCTTCTACGATTTTTTGGCAACGGGATCGCAAGGAACCCGTATGTGTACACCTGCGGATGCCGTACGGGCTTGAGAACACCGCGTACGCAAACCGGCCGTAACCAGTCGTGACTGCCCGTGCGGGACCCGTACGGGTTTCGAAGCCCCGTACGGGGTGGCCCGCAAGGGGCCTGTAGCGATTTTTTTAAAGGCCTTACGGGGCCCGTTGAGGCTAGGACCCAACAGACCTGCGGCCCGTACGGCCCCGCACGGGCCCAGCACGACTGTCTACGGGGCCTTCTACGGGCCCAAAATCGTAGGAAAAGCCCTTGTCTGAAAGTTGTGCAAGCTCAACTTCAACCATCGGGCTATACGGCGTCCCTAGACGGTTCAAAATCTTCGAAAATCGTGCGGGCCCCCACGGCATGCCGTGCGATTACCCACGGGTTCTCAGGATTTGGCCCTTACGGGGCCCGTAAACTGCCCAGGAGCTTCATGTGACCGGGGGCATTAACTACACCGGCAAGTCCGTACACTACAGCTAACTGACAGTAATGCTTACGAGGTCCGAGTATAAATCCATACTCACTAACCCCTTCTCGAGAAAACGGGGTTGGCTGGGGTATGAAATAAAACTTTAATTTCGAATTAAAATTTTGCATATTGTAAAATTAAACATTTATTAGGTGATTTTAAACAGGTTATTGCATTTTGTCCGTATAAAAAATGTGTTTTAAACGTGTTTTATTGACGACAATATTTATCCGTTATAAAACCCTGCTAATATAAATTGTTCCATCGCTTAATGGAATTAAGGGACCGCGCAATGTGTTTTACAATTTATGTTATCTATAATCGGCCACAAAACACCGAGGAAATTGCATCGGCAGAACTCAATGTGGCTACGGAACTGTAAAAGAGCCGCAATGCTCTGTTTATATGCAATTTATATGCACTTGCTTTCATTTAATAATAAATGCTCTTATTTAATACAATAAACACTGTTCGTATGAACATAACACGGATATATGAATACAAAGCAAAAACAAAACAGTATATACATAGAAAAGCGAGTTAAAAGTACCATTTCATATTAACTCATTGCAAAAATCTTTGTCAGCTTGAGAAAACAAAATATCTTGAAACTTCAGTTGTCTAGTGTTATGAGCCGTTTGGAAGTTTATGGACTGGCCCAGTCAACGCATGGGACTATGCCTCGTTCGACCCTTATACATATGCTGGTCTGACTTTCATATGACCATCACCACAATGCACTTTTGTTATTAAGACATCAAATTCTAATTAAGAATAAAAATATTTCGGTGCATTATCGTGTATAATGTAACATCTTTTTAAATTTAATTTCTAACAGCAATTCAACAGCCCGAATTATGATTTATTTGTGTTTACAGTTGAATGACAATAGTGATATGAAACACGATAAATCACAGTAAAATATGTCCTGTTTCTATTAGTATACCCTTAACATATGAAATGTGTGCACGACAATGATATTTTTCTCACTCTACTAACGCTTATGGTCTCACACCTCTATTATCTCCCCTGCAAGCATACGGACCTTCACGGACCTAGAGACAAAAGGAAAACAGAAAATAATTATATTTTTTTCTCAATTTTAGGCAGTTTTTAATTTGAAAAATATGTTTCTGCAGTGTGAAATACAGATGATACAGAAAATCCCATTTGATATGAGGTTTCATTCAAATTTCAGAAGCGTTTGACCTAATTACCACATATTCAGCTGGCTAGTGTATGAATTGTGTATTTTCCATAAGGGTCACATACACATGAGCAAGAAAAAACAAACCCTGGCTAACTTATGTATTTTATTGTTTTAGTGGCTCCGGCGTAAATGGAGTGTCTACAATAGAATTTGCAACAACCCTGCAGTTCAGGGTGAGAAGGTTCTAGGCCCGTTCTCCATATTTTATCTCGATGTACATGGAGGATGAGCCTGGCATGTTCATTCCTGTTAGGCGCCATATAAACCTTTCATGTGTTGGTGCGCCTTAAAACCCCAATTCAATTCAATTCCATTTGTCAAACCTTCCCTCTCCACGCGCATATCTTCCAGATTAAAGAAGACATTTCAAAATGTGCTAATACGGAATATTAGAAAATAATATAATATTGATTAATTAAAGATTTTATTTCAGAGCCTCTGGTATTTAAATGGTTTATTTTTTCCCTTTGACGTATAGTTATTGTCAACATTATCAACCTTTATTACTTTTTTAACCAAATAACATGATTAACATGTTGTAATGAGTTCCATATTTCGTAAGCATGTAAGCATCATGCATTATGCAATTCCATTAGTAGAAGGCCTCTATGCAGCTAAATTAAATATATTATCCACCGTTAATTTAATCAGGGGGATATATCAGAATTTGTCATACTGCAAAGAAAATTCTAGGGATTTTATTGGTCAGTGGGCCTTAGACATGAGCCCATGTCTACGTCTCGCCACATGAACAATAGGATAATTTCCCCGTAGGTACCCCATACCTGCAATACTAAAAAAAAAATGGCGACGATAACGCTGCCGATTCGTTTTGGAAACTGCCGATTGTTTCTTTTCTATTGCTTTTTCTGCGCTTTCGATTGTGTGTAAAGGTCTGAAATAATTGTAATTATCTTCTCTTTTTTTTGAGTTTTACAGATAATAAAACATTAACATCATGAACATAGTGATAAAATACGTTTATTTTATGAAAAAATCCGCTAAATATAACGACGTTAGAGCGATGTCGTCACGAAAATAACGTCCAGTTAGAGGCACGTTACGGGGAAATTGGCGCAATAAAAATGGACGCGTTTTGTTTTCTTTATAAATAAATAAATAAACGGTAACAACTTTGAAGTATGACAAATTCGTTATTAGGTTCTTGACAGGGAACATGTGCTCACATTCCCTGCCTGTCAAGAATCATAATAACTAATAATGTCTCTGGCTAAATTCTTAACAATGTCCTTATATACTATATATTTATCCTTTGGTAAAATTTCACGTGGGATAAATCTGACAGTATTAATCATCGATTCTGTGAACACTGAAACTCCTTAGAAGGTGTGAAGGAGAAAATTGTAAACTGGCATGTTATATGAAATAATGCTCACCTTTTCTTTAACTATATGGCCTATTGTGAGGTTTGGTACACCCTATTATCTACAGCATTTTTGCCACTGACCATTCCAACCCCTATTATCCTCTAGTTTATGGTTGTGGTGTTACATGCATTGCCTCTGTTTATCCTTGTTTATGTTTGTGGTGTCACATGTATTGCCTCTGTTTATCCTTGTTTATGTTTGTGGTGTCACATGTATTGCCTCTGTTTATCCTTGTTTATGCTTGTGGTGTCACATGTATTGCCTCTGTTTATTCTTGTTTATGTTTGTGGTGTCACATGCATTGCCTCTGCTTATCCTTGTTTATGTTTGTGGTGTCACATGTATTGCCTCTGTTTATCCTTGTTTATGTTTGTGGTGTCACATGTATTGCCTCTGTTTATTCTTGTTTATGTTTGTGGTGTCACATGCATTGCCTTTGCTTATCCTTGTTTATGTTTGTGATGTCACATGTATTGGCTCTGTTTATCCTTGTTTATGTTCGTGGTGTCACATGTATTGCCTCTGCTTATCCTTGTTTATGTTTGTGGTGTCACATGCATTGCATCTGTTTATCGTTGTTTATGTATGTGGTGTCACATGTATTGCCTCTGTTTATCCTTGTTTATGTTTGTGGTGTCACATCTATTGCCTCTGCTTATCCTTGTTTATGTTTGTGGTGTCACATGCATTGCATCTGTTTATCGTTGTTTATGTATGTGGTGTCACATGTATTGCCTCTGTTTATCGTTGTTTGTGTATGTGGTGTCACATGTATTGCCTCTGCTTATCCTTGTTTATGTTTGTGGTGTCACATGCATTGCCTCTGCTTATCATTGTTTATGTTTGTGGTGTCACATGTATTGCCTCTGCTTATCATTGTTTATGTTTGTGGTGTCACATGTATTGCCTCTGCTTATCATTGTTTATGTTTGTGGTGTCACATGCATTGCCTCTGTTTATCATTGTTTATGTTTGTGGTGTCACATGCATTGCCTCTGTTTATCATTGTTTTTGTTTGTGGTGTCACATGCATTGCCTCTGTTTATCATTGTTTATGTTTGTGGTGTCACATGCATTGCCTCTGTTTATCATTGTTTATGTTTGTGGTGTCACATGCATTGCCTCTGTTTATCATTGTTTATATTTGTTATTTCATTGTGTTTTGTGTTGACTGGATTCCTTGAGTGCCACATTTCCTATTTGACTGTATACCTACATTTTGTGTTCACGTAGCTTTTGCAAGAAAATCGGTACCCTTCAAAGATAAAGTATTGAATTTCATAGATACACACTTGTTTTGTTAATACATAGCGGTTATCAATATGTGTTCACAAAGAGTCTTGACATTTCCAAAGCACTTTTCCGGCAGGTTTGGATTCTGCCAGATCAATACCTGGTGGCAGACAAGGTTAACGATTTTGATAGTTCAGGGGCGTGTTGGGGTCTCAAATATTGGATTTTGAAATGCAAAATATGAACCCACTAAAAGTGTTTTTTATATATTTGACATGGAATCTGACAAACCGAATATCACAAACCGAATAAAATAAGTTTTCGTGAGATCGAACAATTATAAGAAATTTCTAACAACTTACAGTGCATGCCTATCTCTCAATAACCACCAGTATGTCGCATATTATGCACCCTTTAATCATGTTAACCCCACACAATAAATAAACTACAGCAAAGTCGATGGCTGCGGGGATAGGAGCCCATCGCCAATATTTGCATTTTGATGTCATGTGTCAAATATGAAAACCACCTCTTAATAGGCGTAGAAGGTCAGGTTACAAGGAAACAAAATGAATGCAATATTTTTTCTTTTCTTTTCTTTTTTTAAATAATCCAGTAACAATATTTAGAACTAGCGTTACTAATAATTTGGTGAATTTGATCTTTTGACCTTGACATCTGGATCCAGTGATCCGAATCTCAATTTGAAAGGTTTCCTAGGAGACTACTGTGCTCAGGATGAACACCATCCTTCAACTGATGTAGGAGAAACAGTAAAAATGCGTAATGACCCCATGTGACCATACGTCTCCTCCTACACGGTATCCGTACATCAAATTGCGAAACTTTTCCATCTTGTATGCGAATAACATAACTTGGAGCATGTAAGAAATTTCATTTAAAATATTGAATATCACAGGTTTAATCTTCATTTTGGTGGATTTGACCTGGACCCAGGCATCAAGCTCTGGTTTCGAATCGTTTGTTGTCATCTAAAGATTCTTTCAGCTATTACAGTACAATAGTATGGAATACAATTCCTTTACATATACGTAACACCAATAGCTTTAATTCGTATAAATACAATTTAAAACAATTTCTTTTCCAAAAACAGGATATAAACTAGCTGATATTACTATATAATTATGTCGCTGTTGGGTTGTTATTTTTGTTTCTTGAGTGAAACTGGTACTGTATGCATGTAATTGCTTAAATATCCGTCATATATGACACTATGGATATCTTGATTATGAATTACGAATATTATGAATGTATTAACTAATGAGTGTTAGTCGGATTTGCAGTATTGTTATGGTTTGCGTGTGTGCGCATGAGTATGAATGTTTTTATATGTATTTATAACTGTCATTGCATTATTGTTCGAAGGCCACATTGAAAATAAGTGTCCATAGCTTAATGTGCTTTAACCTTCGTTAAATAAAGAAATTGTTATTATTATTATTATTATTATTATTATTATCATAAGAAACCACTGTGTCAAATATGAACACCCTCGTTCAACTATTGAAGCCGGAAATCAGGTTATGAACAAAACCGGCTAACGCTTACGGACAGACGAACATACGGACGGGACCGACCACAGTATATCCGATTTTTCTTAAAGTGCGGATATAATAAATAAGTTAGTTAAATGTTGTCGTTGTTTATTTACAACCAACATCAATTTCACGTGTGTCAAATACCAAGGAGAGAATTTTATACAATAATTATTTCTATTGTATCCCAATACACATGTCGAAAACAATTTGAATAAAATACATTTAAAGTCAAAATAAATAACCTATTCAATTTCATTTAAAATATAAAGTGTTCCTTAAGTAATACTGTAAAGGAATCACTTGAAAAACAACAAGCATACTTGCAAACAAGGGAGAAAAGTAGCGGACACGGTTTTGTATAGGTAAATAAGGTGCAAGACATCTTACGCCTCTTTTGCCGAACCATAAAGTGTGCTCTACTTGATGATTTCTAATATATATATACAAGTTTTGAACAAAATGATTCTTTTATAAAGGAATTTTCTCATCTTTTTTCATACTCGGTCACACTTGTTTCACACTTGCACATTTACATTTATTTAAAGGCGTATCTTTGTCTAAGATCTCATTGACACTGATTTAACCCTGTCTTTACCACTCTTTGAGTAGTGTATTGTCATTTTCATTGCATTACGTGGCCCGAGTATTAACTTTCTTTCCCCATCCAACCCCTTCTCCAAGAAGCGAAAACGGGGTTGGCGTGGGCTATGAAATAAAAACGTCAATTTCGGCTCAGAAAGTTGGCATATTGTAAAATTGAAATATTTAATAGGTAAACAGGTTATCGCATTTTTTAATTTTTTTTTTTATTAAACATGTTTTATTGTGGAAATATCCGTTATACAATCCTATTTATATAAGCTTTTCCGTCGCTTAATGGAATGAAGACGGGATCACGTAATGGTACATTTATTGTTTCCTTGTTTATGGTTCTGTGCGGACCTACGGTGCTGTTGCGTTTGGGTGCTGTGATTTCTATAGAACCATTACTCTCATTTTGGTTTACTCTAAGACGAAATAATTTAGATATAAAATGTAGATATAAAAGTCGAACAGGAAATGTAGCATTTTTGGACCACAGTCAACCAAAGCACTCACAGAAACAAACAATAATTCCAATGACATCACAAACATAAAATGGTTAACAATAGGGCTAACGGATAGTGGCAAAAAAGACCGCTGCGGATTTAAGGTCTCACTAAACAGTTATTTCCCTTGCCAGTCACGGTAGGGCCAGTCACGGTAGGAACTTTCTGGAGCTTAAAAAAAAGATCTGTGTTATTCGGTTCTTGCTTATTTCTTAAAATGTGCAAATATTTTCTCTTTTTTTGTTGCAGGTGACAAGAATGGGAGAAGTTCATGATTTCATACAGGTTAGGATATTCCTGAATGTTTCTGAGCCCAGATCTTTCGTGCAACAGACATCAAGTTTCACAAAGAAAATATTTTTAAGAAAATTCATTAAGTTCTACAGTGGTCCAGAGGGGTCCTGCTACATATGCAGAGCTATGTAAAATTAACTGTGTTGTGAGACGTAAAACCAGGTTCTGGTGTGCACTAAACCTGACACTTACCCTTTTGTCATACCAATAAAACGGGACAGTGTAAATAAAGCTATTCCCAACAGGTTATATTCTCTAACATTAAGTCACTTATTTTCAGGAATATTCGCCATATGGTTTTCAAGTAAATTAGTTCGCTATAAATGTATATAACTATTTATACAAGTTGTTAAAATATTTACTCTATTTTTAATTAAACGTGTATGAACATGAACAATTGTGAATATTAAACTTTAAATTCTTTACTAGAAAATATCCTAACATGCACTTTTTGTTTTCAAGTACGGATACGTGTTGCAATTTTAATATTTAAGAAATTAAATATTTCCTGCGGGTTTATATTGTCCCACATCAAAACCTGGTGGGCGGGACTCGACGTAGGCCCGGGGTTTTGATGTGTTTCAAGTCCCAAACACCAGGTTTTAATCTCGCATAAAATGAGGACGATGGAAATATTTTATTTGTTTATTTGACATAGATTTAATGCATACATTTTCGAGAGATTGAACATAATATTATACAAACACATTTTCCACACCCGATTACCGGCAGCCGTAGGCACAGTTCGGCAGCCGTAGGCACAGTTCCCGGTAAAAAAAAAAAAGTTTCAAAAGGGTAAATAAGTCTAGTTTTATGACTTGTTAGCCTTAAACTATTAGAAAAGTGAATCGGCCATTTTAATTTGGAAGGAATGTTGTGTATGTCACCTGATTCCCGTGAAATTTGAACCGATATTATGCGAGTTACGGTAGGTTAAATGTTGAAATTAAGCTAATAAATGTGATTGTAGAAAGTAAGAGACCTGGTACTCGGTAAATAGTCAAGTTTAAGAGATTTCAGACATACTGCCATAAAATATAATCTTTCCTAAATAAACAGTCCAAATTTTAGCCCACAGAACATTTTATTAAAATAATTGTGGGTTTTGAAACACGACCGGGTATTGAAAAATGGCAGGAGTACGGTACAGTTCCATTATTTATTGGCAGGTAGCTAGTACAGTTCCGAAAAATGGCAGGTGTATGGTACAGTTCCAAAAACATTGGACGCTAAAGTCTTTTCTCCTTTGGTATGGTGGTGTAATTTCGAAAACACTAATGAAGAAGTACTGTATATATAATTATATACATCGTCGGTCCTTCCATTTAAACGTTTAAAAAAAACCACCAACCGTTGGGAAACGTGAATATAGGCTCGTTTGAACCTTCATTCCAACGGTACATTACAGAGATAGACACGTTTTAATAACAATCGTATGTTGTGCTGAGTTACGTCCCCTTTTTATAATTCACCATTTATGATAACAGGCGTTTGGTATTTAGAGATTTTAGAATAGATTGCTTAATTGTAATTATTGCATAGTTGAACACATCACATTAATTACGTTTTAAGGCCACTATATGTAACTTAATGTATCTGAATCAAACGTCTACTGATATATAGGACACGCATATAAACCAATGATCGCTGAACCATGACATTCGACCATAACCCTTATTATCTCAGTGGATAATTCACAATAGATCAACATCACCAATAATTATCGTTTACAATGAAAGTTTACGAAAAAAATAATAATCTTTTTATTGGTTACTCGAATGTGTCCGTAACTGTTACTTTTTATGGACTTTGCAACATTTTTTACAGACCCTTTGTGTGTTCGCGATATGTTTTTAAAATCAAATCTTATTTGGAATTTAATGTTTCTGGTACGAAATTAACCGGATAGGGTAGACCTTGGTTACTAAAAAAAGATACTTAAATTCTGTCCACTAGTTTTATTTTTATATGACTTTATATACCCTGGTCCAAAACTTTTTTTACCGAGTATATATAGCTTTTATAAAAAAAATCCTCAGTAGCCAATCAGCACTGAGTATTTTCAAAAACCATGTTACATGTAGATACTGTCATATTTGTGGTCAAGCTGAATACACAAACGTGTTATGCTATCCACTAAATACTGAGTGGAGTGCGTGGTCCAGTGGTAGAGCGCCGAACTCCAGATCGAAAGTCGTGGGTTCGATTCCCACCGCGGCCACGTTATTTATCCTTGAGCAAGATAATTAATCCACATTGCTTAGTACTGATTCTTCCCAGGAAGCCACCGGGAGTGATTAATCTACCCTGCAAGAACTTGTTTCGCAATCGATGTAAAATAAATATGTTTAAACATAAACAATAAATACTGAAAAGTGGTTTGGTGCACCCTAGAACCGGTTTAAACACCCAGTGGCCTACTTTGCCACTGACCGTTTAATGGCGGTAGCTCTATTGTCAACCTCTTTCTTGTTTGTGATGTCGTTTGCATTTATTATTACTTTTGCCTTCTTGTTTGTCTGTTTGCGTGTTTGTTTCTGTGTTTTGTGGTTGACTGTCCTCCTTGAATGCTACTTTCCCTGTCCGATCTTTTTATATTTCTTTACCTTAAACTACTTATAACATTTTTATACTCTATCGCTAGGCATGACGAATGTTGTCAACCGATTTTGAAAACTTTGGCTGGCTGCAACAAGCGCCCTGAACAATAATACAATACTAGGGTCATAAGGGTCATAACATAGTTTGATAAATTGTTTATCACATTTGGATAAGGGCTGTATGAATGTGGCCACGACCAAACACCATGTGTGTGAATCACGTCGCCATAGAAGTAGGTATAAAAAGTAGCATTCACAGAACACAGTCAATCAGAAATACGCATTACAAACAAACAACAATCACAATGAAAAATAGTAGGAAAGTATACCACAAACACAAAATGGTTGACAATGGGGGTACCGCCTTGAAAAGGAGCGACGGTATCAGGAGTAGTAGCTTTGTTAAGTAGTTAACAATTGCAACGTTCTGCATGTTTAGTGACCCATTTACACTTCGCTACTATGCTTTCGTCTTTTATTGTGCGATGAAAGGACATATTGTGGACATTATGATGACGTCTACCTAAATCCATAAAGGACGGTATGATCTGATTTGTGGCTTTCTAGGCTTTTGTTTCTTATATTCATATATACATGATCATTTATGTGTTATACTTATACTGCCTATTAATGCTGCATTGCTTGTTAGAGATTATAACCTGGCGGGGATTTCTTTATTTACACTGTCCCGTTTTATTGGGATGGCAATAGAGTAAAAGTGAGGTTCGGTGGACCCTAGACCCTGGTTTAAACCCCAAGCGGCCCTTTTTGCCACTAACCGTTCCAAGGCAGTAACCCTATTGTCAACCCTTTTATGTTTTGATGTCGTGTTTTGTCTTTTAATCATCTTTAAAACTGTTGTTGTTTCTTTGCATGCTTTTGGTTGACTGTGGTCCTTGAATGCTGCATTTCCTATTAACTTTTATATCTAGTTTGACATTAGTCGGATAGGTATAGGTTTTGTTTATGCTCGCCCTATGGCACTAGGCGTTTTGGCGAGCTATAGTCATTGTCTCAGAAAGGTTCTATTTTTTTTTTATATTTTAAAACATTTTGAAACTTTTCTCTCTGACAAAAGTCGTTGAACCTTAGCATTAACCTATATTTGATAATGTTGTATGGCAATGTTTTTTATAGTAGAAAAGTGATATAAGTCATACAGTAATTAAAGTTAAAACATGAAGTTAATTCAAATGTTATCAATTCGGAAAAAAAGTTATGAAAATACTTGTCATGTTGGGAAAGTCATCACCATTAGTCAATTGTTTTGCCGAGGTTCCGATTAAAAAATTATAACGAGGGTTGCAATTCCCTATCTGAACCGCATACCCGTGATTGATTATTTTTTTGCATATCGTTGACATTCTGCGCGTTAGCGCCACCATGTACTAACGATTCGCATGTTTATTTACATAAGATGTCCTGCATCTGCCATTAGTGATATCAGCGCACGACTTTTATCGTCCACCATGTGTAAGAACAGGCTTTCTATCCTCATGGGCAACATGGATAACCTTTTCTTGCATACCTGATAAGGATATCCGTCATTTTACCGGGGCTAGATATTTCCATCTCACCCTAGGGTCGAGATAAAATTCACGCGCGCCAACATCCGGTATGCAGGAAAACATGTAAAACGTTAGTAGCTGGCAGTGTCAACGCACAACATGTCTCTGATATGCAAGAAAAAGAATCTATCATGGGTATTCGGTTCAGATAGGGAATTCCAAACCTCGGTGTAAGTGTTTTAATCAGAACCTCGGCAGAGCCTCGGTTCTGATAAAAACACTTATACCTCGGGTTGAAATTCCCTATCTTCACTTGATACCCATGAAAGAGTCTTATAATCCGGTATGCATAACTGTATTCAATATATGTAACACAGTCGGATACCAGCTGCGCAATATATATAACTGTATTCAATATGCAATACAGACGGATACCAGCTGAAAAATATATATAATGTATTCAATATGAAACACAGTTGGATAACGGCTGGCCAGTAGATAAAACTGTATTCAATAGGCAACGCAGTCGGATACCAGCTTGGCATTATAAGAACAAAATGTAATAAGCAAATATCAGTCACCAAACATCTTTAGGAGAAAATCGTTTAAAATCCTCAAGGTACATTTTCCGTCGCATATTACTCCACGCGTACTTTAAACCATCCAAATATTTTTCATACCCGAATGAAAACCAAAAGAGCGCATTTCATTTCTTATGTTTACATAAATATTTACCTTTAAAATGGCGTTGATGTTTTCTCTGTATACGCCAGATTTACTATATATTTCGAAAACGGGGATTTTTATGGAGTAAAATGTAACAACCGTTACGATCGGCAACATTTTAGAAACACCCCTCATGAGAAATATTCTATTAAGTTAAGCCCCACCCATCATCCAATGAAAACCGTTAAAGGGCATATCATGAGGTATTCCGAAGGTAATAGTATTCATTGGAAAAATAAATGCAACGTGTCAAATAAGATTCATCGTAGCGAATGCAATAGCAATGTAAATATATAGAAAGGTACAGCGGCTGATTGTATATTATGAGTTATGATTCACCGACATTTCACACTTTAATGATTTTAATTATTTAATGTTTGTGTGCTTAAGTTCATAATGTTATCATATCAAACTTCAAACGTCACCTTTCTTTAAAAGTGTATTTATTTTATAAAATTAATGTTTAGTCCCTTATTGATTTGCAATTCCAATTACTCTTGTAAGCTTTAAGGTCTGTTTACCTGGACCGTAGCCATACTTGACAAGTATTACCACAGAATGTGGAATTAACCAATAAACACGAGAAAGCCAGTTCTTACTCGTCGCTTGAATGATATTGCAACTTGTAAAATGTGTCTAGGCTTTAGTTATATTCATATATACATGATCATCTTTGTGTTATACCTATATTGCCTATTAATGCTGCTTAGTTCGTAAGAGGATATATCATGGCCGGGATTTCTTTATTTACATACTCTGTATCGTTTTATTGGGATGACAATAGGGTAAGAGCGAGGTTTGGTGCACCCTAGAAACTGGTTTAAACCCACCGCGGATTGTTTGGTCCTATTGTCACCCTTTTTTGTTTGTGATGTCATATCCCTTGCCTTTAATTTATTCTTGTAATTTGTGTTTGTTTGCATGCGTGTTGTGTTACTTGAATGCTATATTTCCTGTTCGACTTTTATATCTACTTTAGTAAGTCATTATATAGTACCGTCAAGTATGGTGTTTTACGTCATTTTCAACACATGAAAGTTATATATGACGGTGGATATTTTGTGGTGGAGGCAGACCACCCACTTTTCGTGGTAAAACCAGTATTGTACACATCCCGCCATCCGTAAGAATCGACGCTTGCTCACTTACAAGTCGAGCTCCCCGTCCAGTATGCATTGTTTGTATTACATGGTATGTCCAATGAGCAATTTATATGTTTTAAGAGTTTGGCCTAGCTCCCGTCACCCAAATACTTATCGTCACTTAGTTGTTATGTTATATCCTTAGTCTTCATCATTGTCATAGTCTATTTACAAAACAAATTGTTGAGAAAGTTATTAACAAGAGACGTAGGGCTACTGCCTTGGAACGGTCAACGTTAAAAGTAGTTGACCAATTTCATATTATATGATCTTCTACCGCTTTTTAATAATAATAGAAATAATGCCTAATTTGGGATATCAGTGTAGGCATTCTTTTATTTACACTGTCGTGTCTTATTGACATTAAGATACGAATGAGGGTTGGTGCACCTTAAAACCTCATTAAACACTATATGGCTCCTTTTGTCATATCGTCAAACTTTTTATGTTTGTGATGTTTTACACTCTACTTTTAAATATACTACATGTACTATATATTCAAGATGTAATTGTTGATCGAACAACGTTAACTTTTTGAGAGGTGTTGCATCTTATAATTACCTCTCATAAACAGACTCAATAAAACCGAGTCTGCTAATTTTCTCTCTTGTTTGTGTTTGTTGCTACCAACGGATCACCTTTTCAGTATTTATTGACATACACACTAGCGTTTGTTTAGTGCTGTGTGGCGGCCGTAAAAAGTCGCCCCGACTACAAATCAGTAGTGTTATTATTTACTGGTTCTTTCAGATCATCAAGCCAATCTGTGTTGCTTTAAAGTAGAATATCGCTTAAGCCGGTTCTAGGAGGCATGAGAGGTGTTGCATCTTTTTAATTACCTCTCATGAACAGTCTAAATAAACCAGAGTCTGTTACTTTTCTCTCTTGTTTGTGTTTGTTGCTTCCAATGGATCACCTTTACAGTATATGTTATAATAAGTGTACATTCGACTCGACTTATTGTTTGTGTACATCATGACCTCGCCAAGGCATGAACGAGCGTATCTGAGAGAAGATTTTCGACAGTAAATTATAAAACACATGCCAGAAAGTGGTGGAAATCAATTAAATGGTACATTTCCCCGTAGTACCTTAATTAATGTTGCAAAAACTCTTCGTATACGCCAAACCACAGTAGAAACTAGTTTGCACTCAGGCTACAGTGAATCCATCAAAACGGTCAGGTGGTAAACCAATACAATTGAGGCGGAACATTCGCAATACATAAATTATATTATAGACCAACAACCGTCAATATCTCTGGGAGAATTTCAACAGAAGTTGGAAGAATTTATGGTATTCAATATATAGCAAGGAAATCCGCTCCAATCCGTGATAATCATATTTTCCCTCAATGTTGATTTTTCCCCCGCTTCTTTCCCAGTTCTTTCGAAAAACTTCAAAAGGCCATGTTTCATTTCTCGCTGAGCGACACGAAATGAAGCTATATAAATCTAAAACAATTACACGGTGACGAGCAGAAACAATGAGGGTCGAACAAATGTTTGACACGCAAAAATGCCACTTTTGATTTTCTTTTTGGCTGCATCTTCTGTGGTTGTTCTGTACAATTCTGGATACATCCTGAGATATTTCTTATTTCGTATTTTTTATAACTTTACAACATCATCTTAATGTTTGTTTTGTTAGTTTCTTTGGATGTGGACTTTATTGTTAGAGAATTCCTTTTGATCGGATGTTGTTTTGTTTACAATGTCGTGTCTATTTGGGCGCTGAATACAGGATAATAGCGAGGATTGTGTAATTATCAAATCGACTCAAGCTAACCTGCAGGCCTTATAGCTTACTGACCGTTCCAAGTCAGTAACCCTGTCTTCACCACCCTTTCTGTTGTAATTTGTCTGTTTCGTTGTATAATAAATTAAATATTCTCCTTGTTTGTAGTACAGTGCGGACCTACGATGCCATTGCGCTTGGACGCTGTGGTTTCGATAGGAACCTATATCTCATTTTTGATGAGCTTTAAATTCTGATCATGTCCAGGTAAACGCTTGCTGTTTTGAACGGGCTAGAGAAAGGTCAAGACAGTACAAAATACGACGAACTTACGATTCGACGCAAAGTGGAGTTTTTCTAACGTGTTGTGCAAGGCGTAGTAACGCGTCGATATTAAACAAAATGTGCACCCATTGAACGACTGATATACCGTCGCAAAATTCAAAATTTCAATATACAGTTAAGGGGACACTGTCCGTAAGTAAGCATATATTGAGCATTACCAAATAACCGTCTGACTTTTATTCAGTGAAATGTATACATGAAAACATGAGCATAGACCCTAAGAAGTCTGTAGTAATACATTCGTGCGTTTGAAAAAAAAAAGCTTTAATTATTATTTGTAAATAAAGTGGGACCCATCATATTTACCTTTTCTGCAATCACGTGAGTTCCATTAGCGCATTAGGTTTTCACCATAGTATGTATTGCGTTATATGTATAGCCCGGTTAGCTCAGTCAGGAGCGATGACGACTTACTTTACGCACACGCTCACTATTATTACCGCGATTGTAATTTTAGTTTGGGCTGCGAGTTCAAACGCCCGAAGCGGTTTCTCTTTTTTTTTGTACCGCGATTGAATTCCGTCAAACAATCTTGCTTTTAATTAGTAAATATTCAATAATGTTTGGTGTGTAATGTTTGCGAACATAATTAGTGTGTGTTTTATAAGCTAAAAGTTACGGACATTGTCCCTTTAAACCTTTATTTTATTTTGTGTTTACCTATGATATTGCACCAAAATCAATTTTGAAGTACTCTTAATGAAGTTTATTCATTGGACGCTTAACATTTTAGAAAACTATTAGTGACGTTGGGGTTTTAGTTTATGTATTACCTCAGATATGATGCTATACATTAGATCCAGTTTAACAGGTCATAAGTATCATATATGGTAAGCCGCTTGACTCTCAAAAAAACGTTATGAACTAACTTCAGCAGCAGACGACTAGTGTAGATATGTTTTATTACCGTAGCATTTCTGTAACATTCAGACGGAGTAATTTTGAACCGGATTGTCTTAAAACATTTTTTTTATACCGCTTAAGCCAGTGCTAGGGGCATGAAAGCTGTTGCACATGATATTACCTCTCACGAACAGACTCAATAAAACCGAGTCTGCTATTTTTCTCTCTTGTGTGTGTGTATTGCTTCCAAACGATCGGTATTTATTGTTATATAACACGTTTTTATTTAATTTTCCCGACATCTATATCTACTTTTGGTAGCAATGTGCCTATATCCTCAGTTGTTACCTTCATGAAAGTATACAACGGAAGGGCTTTCTGAACAACCACAGCAGTTGCAGCCAAAGAGAAACCCAATCTAGGGTACATTCAGACTCATCTTCATATAGGCGTAAGTAGCCTATACGTTTCCGTAGTTTAAGCATGTGTAAACTTTGCAGAATCATGCACTCATTGAATAATGTCCAAATGGACATGATGGCAAATTTGTGCGGAATTTGACTAAGTTAACACTTCATAAACTCCTTAAAGAAATAAATTCCTTACAATTCTAAATTGTCGATTAAACACATTTTTAGATTGACAAACCAATTTAAAACAAGATAAACAGATTTCGCGGAAGAAAAGTAGTTCCTATTTAAAACAAGATAAACAGATTTCGCGGAAGAAAAGTAGTTCCTCCAAGAGAAATTCATTCATGTGTAGATATTTTAAACATGACGTCATCGGTTGAAACAACGTTAACTACATATGTAACAAAACGATCCTGATGCATGTAACAGTACTAGTATGCACAACTTAACATCGGTGAAGACGATGTTGACATCCTACATAATATAATTCATTATGTCTGGAACATGACCGCTTCGCTTCAAAGAGGGCGGGTATATATAACAGCGTTTACTCAGGGTAGAATTAGAGAGATATTTGAATCTGAATAAACTGATATTCCGTGTTTTTGTTTTAAAGGAGTGAGCCAGTAAACAGGACTCACAGATCCACTGTGAGGTGAAGAAGGATAACGAGCATAAGCATCGTTATGCTAATTAGGGTGAAATAATTGTAGTGTAAACTGTGTTCCGCCCACTAGTCGATAAATAGAGGATCTTAAACGAGTTCCCGTTTTATATAAGATTTATGAAACGAGTTATTATGAATTATTCTAATTTTTACGAGCGTTTTGGCAAGTTAAAATTAAAAATAATTCATAACGAGTTTCATAAATCTTATATGGAATGGGAATTAGTTTAAGATCCTTTTTATCACATAACATTGCATTCAAATTAGTAAAAATTAATTCAGATGGACATAGAACCGTCACGACGTCAGACACACTTTAGCGACAAAACGTCATAAAATATGTGTATACCACCTATACCATTGTTTTCAAATATATTATTATTAGTATTATCGTTATTATCATTATTATTATTATTATTATTATTATTATTATTATTATTATTATTATTATTATTATTATTATTATCATTAATAACTGCAATTTGTAAGTAGTATACTTATACATTGAATAGACATCTACCCACTTCATTGCTAGATAGTTTGTACATATATATATAGTCGTTTTCTGATGTATACATGTTTTTGTTTTTTCCAATGTGATGATTTGTCGCCATTCATTCACATGTAAATGTATTTTGTAACATGTTGCTTATGCTGTTCATATATATGAACCAAAGTGAAATAAAGAAGTTGAAGTTCAAGTTGAAAAAAAAAATACAAATCATCTTAAAATACTGTTTGCAAACAACATATGTTACGCTTGACATTTTATATTTCAATCAAACAAAAGTTCACAAAAAGTTGTA
Organism: Cyrtodaria siliqua; assembly: GCA_037043455.1. Lineage (NCBI taxonomy): Eukaryota > Metazoa > Mollusca > Bivalvia > Adapedonta > Hiatellidae > Cyrtodaria > Cyrtodaria siliqua. The sequence goes on along the minus strand of JAWPHD010005541.1, from coordinate 97,688 downwards.
ACAATAAACAAGGTATTATTTATACAGTATTGCAATTATAATTAATAGTCCTATATTTTAACGGCATTCTTCATGTGAGAGAAAGAAAAAATGAAAACAACACTGAAACCACTTTAGGATCAATAACTAATAAACACAGAAATCACTTTAAGATCAATAATTTCAACACAATTTCATTTAGTTTCAGGAAATTATTTTACAAAACAGTTTTCCACCGTAGATTAACACTGCACGTTGCTTGGGAATATATGTAAGTAAATGTGTATAATGTTTTAATATATGTTTAAATATTCTTTAAAATGTATTTTGTTAAAAAAAATCATTAATTACATTATGGATCGCTTATTGACTATCACGTACATACAGTTTAATTACCGTGAGCTTTTTTTTAAAAAATAGCGCACTCGTTTGTTTAAGTGTAGACGCATTTTCACTCGCGATAGAAATCATCTATTGAAAAACTCATCCCGAGTGAAAATGCGTCTGCTTAAACAAATGAGTGCGCTATTTATTGAACAAGTCATGGTAAGTAAATTATATATTACATTTTTCTAAAATAAATGTTAAATGCCTTATTTGAACTAATTTTCACCGAGCATATTGAAATTTCGTTGCAAATGCATCTCAAAGCACGTGGACTCTGAAGAATGTCAATTATCTAATTGAAGTTAAAAAAATTGCAGAATAAATTACCGAAATCTTTTGAATTCCATGATATATAGTTTACCTGAGGATTTATTATCAATCCCAGTTCATTTACAATCATTGAGAAACATGAGATTCAACGTTTATCATTGAAACAAATCAAGCAAATGGCTAACATGACCTTGACACGACTGCATACGTCATTTTCTGACCTTGTCTGACGTCGCTTACGCATGCACGTATAGTCGAAGAAAACAAAGTAAATATAAGTTCCAAACCATCCGGCTATCGGGAAGTATTTCCCGAGGAAATTATTTCCCCGTAGTTATTATCACTTTTCCTCCCTCAAAAATCTCGGTAAATCTTTGCAAGAAATGTAATATAGATATATCTATATTTATATTTGTCCTGTTTTATTTAAGAAATTGTCTTATCTTTTATAAAGGATGTGGGATCGTTTGGTAAATGTTACATCTTTTACTGTTCTTCTTTCCATTTACTATCTATCTGTAAATATGATATATTTTACTAAGTCGTTTCTTTCTATTTTAATAAATGTGTTTTAAAAATAGCCTCAAAAAATATTGGCTATGCCATTTTTTTTTATAGTTTATTTAATATATTTTATAATTTTAAGTTTACCTTAACGGTAGAGCTGGCATTTTATGTATATGTATATTAAAACTTTCCATTTTATACTATATACAACAAAAGCTAACATAACATGTTGGCGGGATATTTCCTGTTCATTTGGAAAAACAACGTTAACACATATACCCAAAAAGCAGTAAACATACATGAATACATGAATCCTAGCTCTTAATAGACATTTGGCGGATTTAAACGGTTCTTAGTCCATTCAGGGGAGTATGTTATATTAGTTATTTTTTAAAAAACTGAAACAAATTTATTATTTATTTTATTTTATTTTATTTTATTATTTTATTTATTTTATTTATTTTATTTTATTGATATAATTTATTTAATTTAATTTATTTATTTTACTTAATTTTATTTATTTTGTTTATTTATTAATTAACTTAACTATATTAGCCTTGTTTTACTAGAAACTCAACACACAATACGACGCAACCTCGGCCAATATGAACGGGAAGTCGGCCAATATGAAAAAACAAGGCCAATATGAAGAAACTCGCCAATACGAGATTTAAGTGACGTCATTCACGTTAAGAAACGTCATTTGCGCTCGCTTTTTGACATATAAATGAAATTAACGCTACTATACATAAACGCAAATTCTAATACACCCGCACTATATAGCCTAGTTTAAAATATCTCGTTATATTGAACGATATATCACTGTAATTTTTGCAACGTTAGGAGAATAAGCATTGCGCATTGCGCATTCCGCATTGTAACGTATGCAACGTTAGCAGAGCAAGCAAGGCAATGCGAAAGATTTCAGATGTTTGCGTTATTTTCACATTTTAGGGGTATTAGAATAGAAATAGAACATCGTTTACGGTGAATTATCTATAATATATCACGGTTGTCGTTCAATTGTAAACAATAATTATGTTTACAATTGAACTCCAAACCGTGATATATTAAACGATAATTCACAATAAACGATGTTCTATTTCTTAAGTATGTCAAATAATTTGATTAAAAACAAATTATACTGTAGTGGCTGTTAATTAATAAAATTGTCATTAATTAAGTGTTTTCATATTGTCCGAGTTATTGGTCCTCGGACTGTCATATTGGCCCGCGGCCTTCGGCCTTGGGCCAATATGACAGTCCTTGGACCAATAACTGGGCCAATATGAAACCACTTAATTAATAACATCATATTATTATACGCAAACGTCGACTTTATACTCGTGAAAAAAACGCGCGAATAAATTGTGCTAATCGCTAGTGGGCGCTTTAATTGGCATAATCTGCCCAGACCGATATCTGCAAGTAAGACATATGCATGATACGATCTAGCTGGCCGAGACTAACAATTTGCTTTGAACTATTCAAATACTTCTAGTAATAATTTGCAAATATGCAAGTTTTGTAGAAAAAGTTGCGGATTGGCGTGTCCCTTTAAATAAAGTTTTTGTCACTCATCTCATAGATTAAGCTATCAGCAATATATAGAGTTTAATTAACACTGTTCTCTAAATATACTCACATGTCTTTTAGCTCAAAGGGCTTTTGGTTTAAAGATATTTTATTTCACCATTTTTACAACATATACTTATTTATTGGTATACAGTACATAGTTCTGGAATTGGAACGAAAGAAAAATCTGTTCCTCTCCTTCGTTACCATTTTTTTAGTTTTATTAGTGTTTATATACATAGTTTATGCTATTGTTAGTTTTATTAGCTTTTTCATTGCTGATACTATTATTAGTTTTTGCTAGCTTTTACATAGTTTACACTATTATTAGTTTTATTAGTAGCTACATAGCTTACACTATTATTAGTTTTATTAGTAGCTACATAGCTTACACTATTATTAGTTGTATTAGTAGCTACATAGCTTACACTATTATTAGTTTTATTAGTAGTTACATAGCTTACACTATTATTAGTTTTATTAGTAGCTACATAGCTTACACTATATTAGCTTACACTATTATTAGTTTTATTAGTAGTTACATAGCTTACACTATTATTAGTTTTATTAGTAGCTACATAGCTTATACTATTATTATTTTACTAGCTTTAAAACAGTCAAACAGTCTCTAAATAAGAGACTGTTTAACACGAATAGGAAAATGCAACCATAATCAAATGCAACAATCTCGTACGCATGAGATAAAATGGTACACTTTATAAATCTAATTAAATAAATAACAAACAAAACAATATTACTCAATGAGAAGTCACAACACATACTATCTCGTACTACTGACATGACTGAAAACAAGTATTTTCATTTTAAAATCAACTGCGCATAATTACCATTTGAAGAAGAAAAAGAAGAGCATTCACAAAATAGCCTTCAAACAGAACATGACCATTTCATAACATCCAAACATCTTTATTTTCTTATTTATCGTTTTCCAATTGATTTACTTTTTGTTTCTGAAAAGAAAAGACATATTGAAACGAAAAAAGGGCCAACTTACCTACACCTTTTGCCGCAGTTATCAAACATATCAAAACACTAGATAGGACAAGAAAGCCTATCTCTGTCCCCATGACGTATTGTAACGTCGGTAAATGCTTTTGTTAATGTCACAGAACCGTGTGCGCCTTTGGTGCACTAAAGTATCCAATAACAATTCCAATAGAGATAAATTAAAACGTGTTTCATATATGGCCTCGATTTCCCTTCTGAAACTTCTCTCTAACATGGGACCTGCGTAATTGGATATGATCGATTTCAGATCGTTGACGCTTTGCAGTATGGGATAGGTGTTAAAAGTATTTTATTTATAGCGTATGGCATGCTTTCACAAGCTTGACACAAAGCCATATAAACGGTGGCAAGTATATGATTGATGACAGTATTGCACAATAACATTGATTGTAGTCTAAGACGACGCTATTCAGGACTCACAACACTATTATCTGCATTCGAATACGTGTGCCCTACGCATGACACGTGGTCTTTCTGTTGATCACGTTGATTCATCCTTACCATGTGTTAAATATACAGCATTATAGGAAGAGATCACAGAAAATAATATTTCTAGCTAATTCTGTCTCATTTTAGACATCACGGTTCTAACAAACACGGGTTGTATGTTTTGTTAATTTTGATAGGTGTCACGCAAATATAAATCTAAATGTTCACTGTGATTAATGTTTGCTTATTGTTTTTTTGAATTGCACATATTGGTTTAATAAAGTATTTCAAGTATTTAGAAAGACATGCTGTAATGTGTGTTTATCTCTATGCCACGAAAAAACAACAAAACAAAACAAAAACAATGGGACTCTATGGAAAATTAGTTGTTGTGTGAGACGTTAAGGAGTAAAATCGGGTTGTACGCATGTGGATAAACAGCGCCGTGGTCATCCGTGGAAAGTGCTTAGAACAGAAGCAAAGCAGACATACAAATGATTAGGAAATGTAGCATTTAAGGACCACTGTCAACCAAAAACACCCACAGAAACAAACAATAATTACAAACACCAATAAAAGGCAAGATATGACATCACAAACATAAAAGGGTTGACAATAGAGCTACCACCTTAAGACAACGCTCACTATTATCACAGTTTATATATATATTTATAAGGGTGAGAAAATTCCCTTGATCCAATTTTCTCCATTTATATATTATTTTAGCCTTATTCAATTAACTTTGGACTTGTTTTTGCTATATCCTGCTGTATAGATTCTTTGTCTTAGGTATAGAGTTAGGGTTATTCACTCACATACTCTCCCTTCATAACTAATCATAAATGTCAGCGTACAATTTTACTATCATCCAACCAGCAATGTTCTATTATTAGTACTTTTGTTACTTCCCTTGATCAAAATATCTCCATTTATTTAATTTAATTTGTTTAGCCTTATTCATTGCTTTTTATTAGCTTTGGAGTTGCTTTATACTTTATCCTGCAGTACCGAATTTAGGTTTTAGGTTTTGAGGTAGGGTTTTATCATTTTCACATATTTACTCTCTCTTCATAACTAAATGTCAGGGTACAGTTTTACCCTCATCCAACCAGATATGTTCTTTTATTAGTATCACATTTAGCTCCAGAATGTCTATTCAAAGTAACTAGTTTCTACAACATTGCAAAACGATAAAGTTGTTTTTTAAAGAGTTTTATTTAAACTGCCGTGTATTTTAGTGTTTTCTGTTTCGTATTTGTTATTTTCGTGTTTGTATATCCCTGATGAAGGCGTAAAGCCGAAAGCGCTTGGGTTTTTATAAACTGTAGCACTGTATAAATGTTTTTTCCCCATCTATCTATATATATATATATAGTGTTTCTGCTTTTGTATAAATTATTATGTCTACATTTAATTCGGTAATTTTGTAAAAGTATAATGCACTTCTCGATAACTGAAGTCTCTTTTTAGGTCTAATATAAAAAACAGGCAATTGAATTAACTGCAAAAGATGAATCCGATATATGTTCAAAATAACGCTGTTGATCATGATCAACAAACGCATGTATTGTAATGCTACTCCAGGTGCACCAAACGGCATATCGGTACATTTCAAAGGCTTGCGACATTCTTTGAATGTAATCCGATTATCATTCGTCGAAGCTTGGCATTTTATTTGAATGTAAATTGTATAGCACCGGCTAATTTATCAACGCTATATGCTTTTTTTAAATGTCAGATGCAAAGGCCGAACAGGATTCATAACAATCATAGAATTCAGCCAACCAAAACACGTATTTAAAACCACAATCTTATTGAAAATATTATTAGGAGTAAAATGGAAGGCATGACGTTGTCCGAGTATTAACTTTCATACCCAATCCAACCCTTTCTCCAAGAAGCGAAAACGGGGTTGGCTGGTGTATGAAATAAAACGTTAATTTCGGCACAAACAGTTTGCATATTGTAAAAAAAAAGCAAACAGGTTATCAATTTTTTTTTGGAAAAAGAAAAAGGTTTTAACCGTGTTTTATTGTCGAAATGTCCGTTATAAAATCCTGCTAGTATAAGCTTTTCCATCGCTTAATGGAATTAAGGCATGACCATGCAATGGCATCACAAACATATACGAGTTCTCAATACGAGTATTGCCTAGAAAACGTGATGGGAAAAACAAATTTCTTTGGGTGTTTAGACATAGTATAGCTGTAGTACCAAACGCATAGTATATTGTCATCCCAGTAAAACGGGACAATGAAAACAAAGGAATACCATGCCAGGCTATCCGCCAGCAAAGTTTGCATCATTAACTATGGAACGCCGTCTGTTTAGATTTCCGATAAAATCGTAACATCTTAAAATCAAAGTGCTGAAGGCACTGATGGGCGGTGCTTTTTGTAAGTGTTGGAATGGATGGGAAATGGAAGTGCTGTAAATGTAACTTCCATGGTTTGTTTTTTACATTCAGTGATGTTTCAGATGATTGATATTCATTACCAATTTCATATTGAAACATATTTTAGCTAACTCATATGGCCCGAATTAGCTTACGTAGAAGCGAGGCATAGTATAATATACAGAGTGGAGTCTTGTTGTGGAGTCTTGGAGTGGAGTGGAGTGAATAATTGGAGTGACCTTGGTGTCACATTTTGGAGTGACCTTGGAGTCAGATTTGGAGTGACTATTTTGGATAATTATCAATTTAATATTTTTGAATGACCCTCACAAGGTGCACAGTTCCTAACATACTCAGTACAGCTGCATTGTCTCATGAGACATCTGCTAACCTTAATGTGAGGGAGAGCACAATCTAAAAACAACATAAATGAACTTGGATACCCAAACATTAACCCCAGTTTTGAGGCATTATGACCCTTTAGCCTGACATAAACTAGTCCCGAGTGACCAACTAATCTTAGGTCAGGACACTGACATCCAATGTCAGGGGTATACAGGGTTCTAATATGTCCAATATGTCAGTCATACCACAGAGACTGAAAACAAAAAGCATTAAAGTTTATGGGAACTTAGAGCTCTCTCAGCCTAACTGTTCCACAAACATGGATTATTTTAGAACATGTAGTAACAGTGCTCAAGTTAAAATTAGATGTGCAGTTTTGGAATTAGTTGTTGAAATTGGATAGTTGAATAGACACATGTATTTTAAAGAATTATTTAGTAAATAAATAAGTGTATGTGCAAATGAAGTAACCCATGTAAATGTATAAGTTTCTAAAAAGTTATCAATTGTAAGAGAAATTAAGACTTCAAGTTTAGACTAAAAAATTGACTCCAAAATATTCACTCCAAATTTGACTCCAAGGTCACTCCAAAATGTGACTCCAAGGTCACTCCAACTATTCACTCCACTCCACTCCAAGACTCCACACCAAGACTCAACACCAAGACTCCACTATATATAATATACTACGCCCTTCAGCAGCACTGACTGTTCTATTTTTAGTAACATGATACACTTTCTATTGTCTGCTTGTAGCACGATTAAACAGATGATAAAAAGTTGACTTAGTGAAATTTTGATAAAATAGGTATGTATGACCTAAATAAATAATAAATTGCCTTTATTCTGAAATTGTTTCTTATTTAGGGCATCAAATTATAGGCATGCATGAGAGACCACTTCTTCTATGACCTGTTAGGTTTGTCACATTCCTAGAAAGCCATTGTTTTCCCCATTATACATCTGACGGTGCTTTCGCACCGCCAAAAACGAATGTTCCGATTGATCTCATCATCATAATGAAAAAACCACCGCATATAATAGAAAAAGCACTGCATATCATAAGAAATGCACCACGTATAAAGCCATTTGTACCGAATATACTTGAATGCAGTTGAAACCACAGAATATAAAGACGTATTCACCACGTATATTAGCATATGTACCACATATAAAGTCAACAGAAGCACTGCATATAAATACAAACGTACTTCATATAATGTTCAAAGGACCTCATAATTATATTAGATAAACTAGTGCATATAGTAATAAATGCACCACATATAACGATAACTGGACCGCATATAATGGTTTATCTACTGCATACAATGACTTATCTATCGCATATAATGATTGATCTACTTTTCTACGACATATAAAGATTTATTTACCAGATATAATTAAAAATACGCTGCATATCATGAAAGATCCACCACACATAAAGGGAAATGCACTGCATATATTAATCGGCAACATCATAAGACAGTCATGGCGTTCCATAATTAACATCCAAAATAACCAAAACAGTTAAACATTTTGTTTTCTTACTTAATTAACAACAAGGGATTCTACTACTCCACCCATTAAATGATCTGAGTGTTGTTTAATCACCCTTAGAATATGTCGTCAGCTTTTTAATTTAGTCGATGGATTTGCGACAAAAGCTATTACAACATGGCTTATATGGTCACGTGATTTACAATCTTCGTAAGATATTTGGTCATGATCACTTTCATACAATCTTTATTAAACTTGTTTAAAGCTACACAGTCTCTATATCAATCGATTTCTTATTTGTATGCGTGTCTATTAATAACTTTATGTTCACCAGCTCATGTCGAAATCGGGTATTTAAGCGAGCGAATGTAAGCAGGACATCATTTATTGTATAGACACCGACCAGTGCACATCGTTCCTGTACACAGGTAACATTATGATTTACAGAAGTTTTTTTTTTGCCTCTTTCGGGACTCGGACACACGATCTTCTGATTTCATGTCATGTTCTCTGTCCACAGAGCTGTAACGCTTCTTGAGAAAATGGTATACCAACTACCATTTATTAAGAGGCAAAATAACTTAACCTATTTGAACGCAACTCAAGATGAATCAATACATATATATTCCATCTTGTCGCACGTGTAAATTAACATTGCCTGGTGTAATACTATATGTTATCGATATGAAACTAATATTCCGCCTCAAAAAACAACTATATCTCGACATGTTATTTAGCGCTTGGTGAGTTTGTGTGTGCGCTAGTTATTACGTAATGCCTATTTAGTATTCAACATGCCAATAAATAGCCGTGGTCGAGTGGGTAATCCATCAACACTTAAAAGCGCAACGTCTGTGGTTCAAATCCCGTTCCAGGTAAGTACTTTTTTTATCACAGCCGTATATTTATCGATGTTACCATATACGAAGGCTAAATAAAAATGTGATATTTTACGTATCGATTTCTGCCTTATATACCGACTTTTCGGGTGTTCATCGATTTGAAACTACTCCATGTTATGTGGTCCGAGTATTAACGTTCATACCCAATCCAACTCCTTCTCCAAGAAGCGAAAACGGGGTTGGCTGGAGTTTAAATTAAAACCTTAAGTTTGGCTTAAACAGTTACATTTTGTAAAATTAAAACAATTATAAGTAATTTTGAGCAGTTTATTGCATTTGTTTCGGTAAAAAAAGTTGTTTAAACCTGTTTTATTGTCGAAATATACGTTATAAAATCCTGACGATATAAGCTCTCCCATCGCTTAATGGAATTAAGACTGGACCACGTAATGACATATCCATGAGTCATTACCAGTTAGAATAGGGACTGTGTAGCTTTAACAAGTATTTTAAAAGAGGTTATGAGCTTATCATTTTGCAACTCACTGCGTGTTTAGTGGTTACAGTTTGCCATTTTGCTTTCCTCTTTGATTATACGATGACCAGACCAATTGTGGACCCGATGATGACGTCTACCCAAATCCTGAAATCACAATAACATTTGTTGTTTGTCTCCCATCTTGTCTTGTTGTGCTGTTTGTGTTTTTTCTCGTGTTGCTCTGGCTTCTGCCAAGTCATTGAGTACTTGCTTTGTGGATTTCTACGATTTTGTCTTTTTATTATTCATATATGGATGATCATCTTTGTATACATATATTGCCTATTAATGCTGCCTTGATGTTAGAGAACTATATCCTGGTGGTGGTGTATGTGTGTGTGAGGTGGGGGAGAGGACTTGTTTATTTACTCTGTCCCGTTTTATTAGGATGACAATTGAGTGTGGTTTTCTGCATCCCAGAACCTAATTTAAACAACCAAACAACCAAACGGACTTTATGACAGTGATCGTTTGATTGTTAAGTCTTTTATGTATGTGGTGTCGTTTACTTTTCTTTTTCCTTGTAATTTTCCGTTTGTTTCGTATTCGTGTTTTGGTTGACGGTGTTTTGTGAATGCTACATTTCCTGTTCGGTCCGCATACCTACTTTTAACCATCGACTTGTTTGTTTGTTTGGTGCTTAAAGTAAACACATTTTAGGCTACGTATGACGATCGATTTTTTTTGTGGTGGAGCCAGACTACCCACTTATTCGAGGGTAGAACCAGTACTGATTACATCCCCCATCAGTAAGAATCGACACTTTCTCATTTGCAAGTTGAGCTCTTTAATCATCGTAGCGTGATATTTTATTTAAATAAATGCTGCCTAGCAACTACATATTTTATCATTGAAAGTTGACTTTTTATTTGAATACACATTGCACCTGTTTGTCTCGCATTTTACAAATAAACGTAGTATGCTATTTCTTGCTTTTGTGCCATGCCAGTTTCTGTGAACAATGTTTAGAGTTGACCATGATATAATGTGTTTGTTGGCCGTCTACTGCTCTTTGGAGCCGTGCCCAATATTTGCCAAACAACTTAATAAATGATAATAAATGATAATATAATATGTTTCTTAATCAAGTTTGTGCCTTCATAATAATAATAATCAAAATCTTAAAGTTAGTTAAATAATTCATGAAAATCGACCGCTGAATAATCCACTTATAACATTTTAGCATCTATTTGTATCCGTCTGGTGAACAATGGCTACTTCCGTCTTAATCATCGAAGAGCTTGCTATTTTGTTTGAATTAAATGCTACCTAACAACTACGACCTTTATCACCGAGTTTTTGTAGTATTTGAATACAACTTTCTGATCCGTTTGTCTCGCATTTTACAAATTAAAACAGTATGCTTTGTCAATTGCAGTGCAAAGCAAAGGCCTCTGAATATTGATTTAGGATATATGGAATAATTAAAAACAAATGTGCGACAAAAACATCTAATCAGTGAAATTACTTGCGAATGAACCACGCGCGGGCGTTATATCGATTAGTATATGTTCATTATATGTATATAACATTATGTCGACTATTATATGTTCAATATATACATATATAACGTTATGTCGATTATTATATGTTCATTATATGTATTTAACATTATGTCGATTATTAGATATTCATTATATGTTTATTATATATATAACATTATGTCGATTATTTTGTTTTCATTATAGGTATTGAGCACATTATGTCGATTATTATATGTTCACGAATGTTCATTATATATATAACGTTATGTCGATTATTATGTGTTCATTATATGTATTTAGCATTTTGTCGATTATTATACTGATGTTCATGAATGTTCATTATATAATATATATATCCTTTATAGAATGAATATATATATATATATATAGATATTTATTCTATAAAGGATCTTACATGAGTGATTTACGTGTGGTCGAATATGTATGCCTACACATTGGCTCGTTGCGGACTATTGGCACCCTACATAAAAATGACCACAAATGAAATGTGGACTATAAAAAATAGCATTCCAAACTCTTGTGGTTAAGCTCGTGTTAGCTTAATAATTTCAGTGTATATGTATTTATGTGTGTGTATGTGTGCATTTGTGCGTGTGCGTGCTTGCGTGCGTGTGTGTGTGTGTTTGTGTGTGTTTACTTGCTTATGTCTAATTGTTCCTCGAGCGTATCAAACATGGACTACTTTGGTGCGTGGTTTGTGGTATATTGATTTATAGTACGGGTTTGAGAGATGTCTTTTTGTATTATAACAACATAACATAACATAATTTTATTCAGCATTAAACCACAATACAATAGTTTATAGCCTACATATACATCTGAAAATACAAAAGTATGTCTCTCCCTTTCATGGTGACTTATATCCGTCAGCAATATATAATACGTTTTACCTGGAGGAAAGTAAATATGTATGTTTTATATTAACAACACTTCTTTTTATAGATTTGCAATTACAACATATCGTCATAAATTCAAGTTCATTAAATAGCATTAGCCATAGATGTACATATCACTCACACTCAACTATATCAAGTTCACCCACTTTCGTGATACATGCATATGTACATTAATTATTTTGAATGCGTTTTATAAAGGCATAATATAAATATTTACTTAATTGTTCCACATTATTTTTAGATTGCTTTGACATAAGAGAGTCTAATTTATTAAGTGTTGGCCATCTGCAGAAATATCTAGGCAGAAATCTTGTTCTTAATTCAGAGTAAAACGGGCACACAAGAAGAAAATGGTACTCATTCTCAATAACTCGCATATTGCAAAAAATGCAAACCCTTTCATTGCGTTCAATATTATTATGTCTACCTGTTTCGATAGCAAGTGCATGTGCAGATGTTCTAAATTTCGTTAAAGCAATTCGGAATTTAGGGGTAGTAATTGTACTTAAATACTGTTCATAGTTAAAATTAAATTTAAATCTACTATATGTCAATAGTCTGCTAGAATTATTGATAGATCCAAACCAAGATTGCTTGTATTGATCTAAAATTCTGAGTTTAATTTGATCGTAAGGGATGATATCGATCGTTAGTTGACTATGCCAAATATCCGAAAACCCAAGATTTTCTAATTCTCTCTTAATGTGCCAGGCCCAGTTCATGCGATTAAACCTGTGATTATTATTGTGTTCGCATTGTTGTTTTATCATGATGTAAGTTTTATAAATCAAGGAATCGCGTTTGGTAAGCACTTTAACCCAGTATTTAAGCATTCTCAGTTTTCTGTATATTTCTAAAGGGTAGCGACCTAGCTCACCGTATAAAACTTCTAAATTTGTCGATTTTCTGACACATAAGATGTTTCTGCAAAATTTATTATGAACAATTTCTACGTTAGGAGCTTCATTATAAACACCCAACGTCTAACTTTCGGAGCTTGAAGCTTGGTTTATATTTAACCTGCCTACCACATACTACTCTGTTCCCTTGTTAGAGAATTGGGATACAGCTCTTAAACCTTACTATTGCCGATCAGGCGGTGACCGAATTTCAGCAAGTTTGATTCGCTAATGACACCAATGTCAAAAATTTAGCTCCCGGACTCAGAAAGCTGTAATGGGTGTTGGACTGTGTATCAACGTCATTCTACTGTTCATAAAACAACTCTATTTCAGTGAGAATATCGGGACGCAGTCAAATTGGTATACAGACATTTTCTTGGTCTTGAATTACGTATCAATTTCAGGGATACAGTCTATACATATGTTCTCAGCATACGAATACAGCTGGTTTCAAATCAGTGTCGTCACTGATTATTAATTGATGTTAAACTTTATTGAAGGGACAAAAGGCAATCTTGATTTTTTAAAAGCTCTCGGCGCATTTGCTCAGTAATTAATATTAATTATAAGAATAATATAAAGAAATTGCTTTTGAATAGTACTAACTGTTTGTGTGTACAGCTATATATGTATCTGTTTTTGGTGCTGTCCGATTTTAAAATAAACAACACCTCTTCAATCATTAGAGTTGATGAAACTTTTACATTCCCCTTACTGTTTTCTTATGTAACTAACCGGCTTGTGATACTTTGTGTCACTGTTTTCTCGTAGTCTATGCCCCCACATTTAGGAATAGCACAGGAATCATCACATTGTGATTGAAAAAATATGCTTCTCAGTAATTGTATGTTTATTTAATATGGTTACTTATTCATGTTCTCAATATTATTATATTTTCAAGGAATTGTGACGGCTATAAACATGTTTTGTACGTTTAATTGCTAAATTAAGATATTTGTATTAATTGTTGTACGAACCGGGTTAATAGTCTCCAATGCATGATACTGTATTTAAAGGGACATACGGCAATCTTGAATTGTTTAAATCTCGCGTCGACCCGTTATGTTTTCAACGTAACTTAAATCATAAATCATTAATATAAATTATTAGAATAGTTCAAAGCAGATTGTATTTACATATTACTAACTTTTGATAATATTGCACCAATACTATATTTAAAAATTTGGTGAAATAAAGAAGAAAATCGAAATTTCAAATTTTTATTTAACTACAAGCAAGCAGTTTTAAAGTCAATTGAGGCAGGACATATAAATCGAGGTGCAAATGTTAATTTTTGAATACCGAAGCATTGTGGTGTAGTGGTTATAGCGTCTGCCTTGCATTCGGGAGGTCGTGGGTTCAAGACCGCGCTATACCAAAGACTTTAAAAATGGAGTAGTCACTTGTAACCCTTGCCTGACGAGCAAATAATGGGTAATGCTACGACTGATTGACCAGTGTCAGAATAACGTGACTGGGTGGGTGGGGTTATCATGTCTACTACGGCGTGGTATTCCAGTGTGGCAGCACTATAAACAACCCATTGAGTTCGCTGCTTCAAGTAGACATATCATCACATCACACAACAACACACAGATAAAAGTCCAGACATTGTGCCTATAATCGTCGGGTAGGACGCCTGTCGTAGGTGGAGGGACTATACTCCTTAGAAATACACACACACAAACATACACACTTAATGTTTGAATGAATCTCAAGAGTGACAGATGTCCCTTTAAAGAAACTAACCTGACACATAACGGCAAAATTCTATCCAGGTGTTAAGGTCATATAATGGTGTATATGTGCCAATTAAAGGTACAGCTTTATTTACGGGTTCTTAAAATACTTTTGAATATGCGTAAAAAATGAAATATGAATTGGCTACGCTTAGTTCGACTCTCCAGTTGTTGGGTCTGCTTGACTGGCTGGTTAAAGCCGTTTATATCGTGACTATGTAGTGTGGATTCTCAAAATATGTGAGTTATATCCTTACATAGCATTACGTGGTCCCACCTTAATTCCATGTACAACAACATTTTTTACTGGAAAATGCGATAGCCTGTTTAAAATTAGCTATTGAATGTTTTGATTTTACAATATGCAACGTTTTTAAGCCGAAATTAAGGTTTTATTTCATACCTCAGCCAACCCCTTTTTCCCTTCTTGTAGCAGGGATTGGATGGGGTATGGAGGAAATATAAAGATATCGGACAGGGAAAGTAGCATTCAAGGAGGAAAGGCAACCACAAAACACAGAAACAAACACGCAAACAGACAAACAAGAAGGCAAAAGTAATAATAAAAGCAAACGACATCACAAACACAAAGGGGTTGACAATAGGACCTCCGCCTTGGAACGGTCAGTGACAAAGTAGGCCTCTGGGGGTTTAAACCGGTTCTAAGGTGAACCAAATCTCCCCAGACACGTAATGGTCTCCAGTATTATAGATGAGATTGTCTTAATACATATACATCGTCGTCAATAGGGTTAGCAACAGTGTACATCGGTTGTAAAATGTGCCTGTTTTGAACTTTAATTTGATTTAAAAATCGGCTTCTTAGCACCGACCGATTAAATCGCCGAACGCTACATTTCACAATTCAATTCAATTCAGTTCAATTCAGTTCAATTACCAATCGGAATTATATCGAGCGTTGATGCATTGATTCGAATAAAATCTGCTAAACACACTAGCCGAATCATAAAACGATGTTCCGTGTTTTACCCATAACTAATTTTCCAATTTTATAACAAAACTGCTAATGGCTTAACCATAAATTCCTATTTGTTTTCAGTATAATACAGAATCCGAATAAACATTCGATGTTGACGTACGGTATTGAACACAAAGCTTTAAATTGAAGTTCGCCCATTTACCTAATGCGGTTAGATGGGGAGAGATCACGTTTCGAGGACGCACTAGACCTGATGATAATGATGGTAAAATGATAACGTTTTCATAATGATAACGTGGAATCGATAGGTTATATTTTCGTGTGATGTGTTTGTTTGACAATTAAGATGTTGTAACGATTTTGTAATTCTTCTGGTGGTTGCATCTTGGATGTTCAGACGCATGATCAACTGGTTTGAAGTTTACGTAGAATGTGCTTGTTAATTAAACTCCGACACCGAATGGTGAATGGGCGTATACAGCGTTAGGCCTGTCCGTTTACCTGTCTGTCAGTGTCACTTTCTCTGATGCGTTGATGGTTAAACATTTGATCGTATATAAGAGATGACAATGCTAAGTGTTTTTATCTGGGGTTGTATGTGAAAGCCAACGTGAAACGTAATCTTAAGTCAGATTAACTTGCTAAATAAATATGTGTCCGCATGTAATTTGTTATTTATGTTTTTTCTCTTGCATCCATACATTGTTACTGGTATCTACAATTTATATGTATAAGATTGATATATTAGTAGATTAATTGATTCAATGATTGACTGATTGATTGATTGATTGATTGATTGATTGATTGATTGATATAATCTAGGGTCATAACTATGTAAATAATTACTGTATAGGCATGCTTTTTATTTTAATTTCTTTTGACGTTTCTCCTTCTTTCTTTTTTCGTCTCTGTTTTATTGTTTATTGCATATTACATTTATGTTATATGCTTTGGTTCTCATAAATGGATACAATAACAATTATTGATTGATTATTGATTAATTGATTGACTGATTTGTATTCGAACAGTCAGTTGCTTGCCAAACCACCATCTCGTCGTGTCATCAAACTACAAGAAACGTTTTAAACATCACACACTAACACGCCAACAAAGAGTAATGCGAATGTCTATATATACTCAGTTGCAAAAGAAAGTGGACACTGAGTTTTGTTTAGATTTAATTTTATAAAGTTTTTTTAGAATTAAATTGACAAATTCCAAAATTAATACGCCATTTTTGGTACCAAAGTTTTTAGCATTCCATTGCCAATACCATGTTGTCATTTGTTTTTCAATAAGTCGAATCATTAAGAGACTGTCGCTTGATAAAGAGGATAGGGTGTAAAGTAAAATGTTCAAAGTGTCCAGTTTCCTTTGCAACTGAGTATATTTATATACTCTGTAAAAAAAGTTTTGGACCATGGCAGTGTTCGAACCCGTACAATGATCGCTGAACCATAACATTCGACCATAACCCTTATTATCTCAGTTGATAATTCACACTAGATCAACAATCAACAATAATTATCGTTTACAATGAAAGTATGCGAAAAAAAATTAATATTTTTATTGGTTACTCGAATGTGTCCGTAACTGTTACTTTATATGAACTTTGCAACATTTTTTACAGACCCTTTGTGTGTCCGCGATATTTTTTTAAAATCAAATCTTGTTTGGAAGTTAATGTTTCTGGTACCAAATTAACTTAGTAGGGTAGAAGACCTTGGTTACTAAAAAAAGATACTTAAATTCTGTCCACTAGTTTTATTTTTATATGACGTTATATACCCTGGTCCAAAACTTTTTTTACCGAGTATATAATGCTTAAAGAACAGACGAGTTTATTCATTTAAGAAATAGAACTTCGTTTACTGTGAATTATCGTTTAATATATCACGGTCTGGAGTTCAATTGTAAACAATAATTTCACGAGCCCGAAGTGCGAGTGAAATTATTGTTTACAACTGAACGACAAACCGTGATATATTATAGATAATTCACCGTAAACGATGTTCTATTTCTGTTCTAATACCCCTAAAATGTGAAAATAACGCACACATCTGAAATCTTTCGCATTGCTTTGCTTGCTCTCCTAACGTTGCATACGTTACAATGCGGAATGCGGAATGCGCAATGCTTATTCTCCTAACGTTGCAAAAATTACAGTGATTTATCGTTCAATATAACGAGATATTTTAAACAAGGCTATATAGTGCGGGTGTATTAGAAATGTAATTAATGCATTAAAATGTATTAAGAATTTCATCTATGAAAAGCATTTTTTTGTAATATGTATCTGATATTTAAGAATGTACGAGTTAATATGTAATATGAATTTATACATACAAATATGTAAGAGTTAATATGTAATATGAATTTATACATAAAGATATGTAAGAGTTAATATGTAATATGAATTTATACATAAAGATATGTAAGAGTTAATATGAAATATGAGTTCATACATAAAGATATGTAAGAGTTAATATGTAATGTGAATTTATACATAAAGATATGTAAGAGTTAATATGTAATATGAGTTAATACATAAAGATATGTAAGAGTTAGTATGTAATGAATTTATACATACAGATATGTAAGAGTTAATATATAAAGAATTTATACATAAAGATATGTAAGAGTTAGTATGTAATGAATTTATAATACAGATATGTAAGAGTTAATATGTAATGAATTTATACATAAAGATATGTAAGAGTTAATATGTAATATGAATTTATACATAAAGATATGTAAGAGTTAATATGTAATATGAGTTCATACATAAAGATATGTAAGAGTTAATATGTAATGAATTTATACAAAAAGATACGTAAGAGTTAATATGTAATGAATTTATACATAAAAATATGCAAGAGTTAATATGTAATATGAATTTATACATACAAATATGTAAGAGTTAATATGTAATATGAATTTATACATAAAGTTATGTAAGAGTTAATGTGTAATGAATTTATACATAAAGATATGTAAGAGTTAATATGTAATGAATTTATACATAAAGATATGTAAGAGTTAATATGTAATGAATTTATACATAAAGATATGTAAGAGTTAATATGTAATGAATTTATACATAAAAATAAGTAAGAGTTAATATGTAATATGAATTTATACATAAAGATATGTAAGAGTTAATATGTAATATGAGTTCATACATAAAGATATGTAAGAGTTAATATGTAATGAATTTATACATAAAGATATGTAAGAGTTAATATGTAATGAATTTATACATAAAGATATGTAAGAGTTAATATGTAATATGAATTTATACATAAAGACATGTAAGAGTTAATATGTAATGAATTTGTACATAAAGATATGTAAGAGTTAATATGTAATGAATTTATGCATAAAGATATGTAAGAGTTAATATGTAATATGAATTCATACATAAAGGTATGTAAGAGTTAATATGTAATGAATTTATACATAAATATATGTAAGAGTTAATATGTAATATGAATTTATACCTAAAGATATGTAAGAGTTAATATGTAATATGAATTTATACATAAATATATGTAAGAGTTAATATGTAATGAATTTATACATAAAGATATGTAAGAGTTAATATGTAATATGATTTTATACATAAAGATATGTAAGAGTTAATATGTAATGAATTTATACATAAAGATATGTAAGAGTTAATATATAATGAATTTATGCATAAAGATATGTAAGAGTTAATATGTATAGAATATAGAAGCACTTTATTTCAAAATCAGTAAGCCATAGGCCCATGTGATCATACAATATTATACATATACATTTTAACAGACGTAGCAAGATCCGTACATATATGTATTAACAAATATCAGATGCAAAAATAAACACAGTTATACTGTTTACTTCCTTTTAGAGAACACAAACAGAAAACAATAATAGAAACAAACACATGAACACGTCAGTATTTCCATTTAAAATTTCACGGAGAAGGTGACTAAACATATATAAATATATCAATGTTATGGTTGATGTATTATACTTAATCGTATCCATGTCATGAATATATAAGCACATACACATACGTTTCAAACACAATATAAAAAAAAGAAAAAAAAAAAAAGAAAGAAAAAAGAAGCTCTATATGTATTTTCAAGCGTGAGAAAACCACCACACACAAATATACATGACTATGTGAAAATAAAATATTACAATATTAAAATAATACAAAACATTACAATTAAGAAGGAGAAAATGAGAAAATGAAACATGGAATTACAATTACATCAAATCAATTCATTAGCGTTTTCCTCATTTCAAATGCTTTAAAACTATACACACTTAAATTTTTAATTTCTTTTTCATTTTTGCTGTAAAACAGTTCTTTTAATTTGAACATGCTCGGTCGATTCCAAAAATATTTTTTAATATATATTTTTCGGATGTCTTTAAACAGATCGCAATCTAAAATGAAATGAAACTCGTCTTCAAGTTTGTTGCAAATTAAACATATTCTATCTGCTAATGGTATACTTCTAGGTCTATGCCACCTACCAGTCTCTATAGCAAGGCTATGGGACGAGAAAATTAACCTGGTCATCGATATTCTAAATTTTGGTATGTTTATGCATTTAAGAAATAACTGAAAATCAAAACTAACAATTTCTTTAAAAAATATTGCTCTCGATGAACTTTCTAAACGTTCATGCCAAGACTGTATTTTATTATCATGAAGTCGTTGTTTAATTATACCTAAGAAAAGATTCCCATCTCCGACACTCTGGTTTAGCCACACGTAGTAAAAACCCATTGACGATAATAAATCGCGAACTAGGGTTACCCATGATACTTTGTTTGGGTAAATATCAGCATCTGTTTTTAGAACATTATAAATAACTTTGCAATACTTGTTTTCACTGCTGTTTAAAATCTTTAACCAATATTTAATAATTCTATAAAATCTGTTATTGATAAGGCTAAACCTGCCCAGAATACCATACACAAAGTCATTTTGCGTTGTACGTTTTACTTTCAATATACGTTTGCATTAAAGTGTATGTATTCTTTCAATATTGTTTGCACTGTGGAAACCCCACACTTCACAAGAATAATTTAAAATGGGCAATATAAGCTTATCAAATAGTTCAAGTCTATGAGATATAGAAATATCTGTAAAGTTTAGAAGATACTTATTCAGTTTAAATATTCAGTCAGGACGCAAGTGGTTATTTTCTTGCGCATCTCCACTCACTTGACAACTGTATAGCAACGTTGAAAATAGTTCCCCACGGAGTACCTCATTGAAAAAACCTTGAAAATCCGCCATTTTGTTGGCTTGAAATGACCGAAAAAACAGAGAAAAAATCGAAATTCTTTTATACGCAGACATTATTGCCACTACATCCTCAACTTCGAATTATTTATACCAATGAAAAGAATGTCATAAGTCAAAGAAAACATCAAAATATGTATTGAGTATTTTCAAATCGAGCTTCAAGCATGCAAAAATACAGCGATTTTTACGCCGATGTTGTCAATTCAGTCAATTTCGAAAGACCAGCACGTTAATGTCTGAATGTAATGTTATATATTCTGTTAACTTGCTATTTCAACAACTTATCTTGTGTCCGAATCCAATCTTTAAAACGGCTAGAAAGGCAATATAATCAACATAGTTTGTATTTTCCGTTGCTAACAATTCGATATTGACTCAGCGCAAACACGTTACAGGGGTATTCTCAACGTTATTATTACAGATGATTATGACGTAACAACTAAGGGAAGTAACCCTGTTTAACAAATTCAAGTGCGGATCCAGGGTCGGGGATGGGGGGATATTTAAGGAAGGTACGATGTAAGAAGTTTGGGATTACGGTGCACCAGACCGCCAAATAAAAAGCATATGTTGCAAACATGAATGGAAAGCCAGCGTACACTTCATTTATATGCAGAATGGGTCCATAATCCGCAAGACATAGAGTTTTCAGCACATTCTATTGTGTGTTTGAGTTGCGTAACTCCGAAATAAATAAAAAAATATAAAAATTATATATAAAAAAAAATATAAAAATATAATAAATATATTAATAAAAAGGGCTCATTTCAACTATTTTCAAATACTGAGATCCTCATATTTTTTTAAAATTATTTATTGTAACAAATGGCCTTAGAATGTTTCGACTTTAAAACAACAAAAAAAACTAGCTCTTCATATGCCACCCACTGAATATTTAAATCCCGCTGTCCTATTTTGAACTGCCTCTCTATTTCTCCCACAGCAGACCGGCCTTTTTTTTTTTTGAACCAAGTCATGTTAAATTAAGCCTTTAATGTTCGACATGATCATGACCTGCGAATATTATGAAAGAAAAAATTAAGAACACCTCACCATCTCCATACATCCGCCGTAAACCGGTATCGAGCGCTCTTTTTTTTTGGCCAAAGAAAGGTTTGTGTTTTCTATTTTATGCTCTTAAAAAAATACGGTAGGTCGGTAGGCTTTTTTTTTTTGGTGGGTGGGGGCGGGTGAGTGTCTAAAACCTGCAGGACTGAGTTTAAAGCATTCTACTTACGAAACTCAGTTTAAACTTGAGTCACGAAAACTAAATTATTTGTAATGTGCGCAGCTCCGATTACTGCCCCCACCCACGCCGTCACCATTTCAAATACCTATCCCAATCAAAAAAAAAAATCCAAAATAAAAGTGCTCCTTTCAACAACAAATAGTGCGCCCCTCTGAAGAATGAAGAAAAACTAATTTATTGTAAACATCCGCCATGGCCCAAAAAAAGAAATGATTTTGTTTCCTATTTTATGCTCAAAAAAAAATACGGTAGCTCTAAAAAAAATACGGTAGGTCTGTAGGCATTTTTTTTTGGGAGGGGTGGGGGGGAAGTGTCTAAAATCTGCAGGACTGAGTTTGAAGCACATTCTTCTTACGAAACTCCGTTTAAACTTGAGTCACGAAAACTAAATTATGTGTCCCGATTACTGCCCCCCCCCCATCCACGCCGTCACCACTTCAAACACCTATCCCCATCAAAGAAAAAAAATCCATAATGAAAGTGCTCTTTTCAACAACAAATATTGCGCCCCTCGGAAGAATGAAGAAAAACAAAGTTATTGTAAACATGGCCTAAGATTGTTTAGACTTCAAAAAAAATAAAAATAGCACTGCCACCCACTGATAATTTAAATATCGCTGTGGTATTGGAACTGCCTCTATTTTATATTGCGCATCAGGTCATGTTGACGTAAGCCTTTAATGTTAGAATGGTCTGCGAAGGTTTTGAAAGAAAATGTGAAGAAGACGTACATCCCCATCTCCATACATCCTGTGCAGACCCACCCCTTTTGTTGTGGGGTGTGTGTGTGTGTGTGTGTGTGTGTAGGGGTGTGGGAATGCTACCTCGTGCTTAAAAGGATGTTGACCCCCATCGTGTTATCGCTTTTATCCCCACCCCATCCTCCTATTTTGAAATCATAATTTCCGATATCAAAGTGTGCTCTTGTTAACTATTAGGTAAACATTATTATATGAAACGGAGACTCCCACGGGTCACATTTTAAAACAAGTATCCGTTATAAGTCGTATATATATAAGGTACAACTACATTATATCTTAGATGTACTTTTATATAAAAATACAATACTTCCAGATGACGATACAAGTCTCGTGATCTAACCCTCCATAACATCGCAAGACGTGTGAACATATGTACATGCATTCCAAAAACCAGACCAGATTTGAAAGAAGAACCCAAACTTGCAAACAAAAAAAATGGTTTCGTGACCCCGTAAAAAACAACAACAACAAACTCAGCGGGCTAAACTTGTTTTTGCTCGTTAATTACTCATTTCAAAAGTAACATGCCACCCATTACTAATATCACTAATCCTCGATCCGCCTCTGACTTCTAGTTCAGTTATTAAAACTTTTCAGACATATAACAAAGAGATGTGAAACTGTAAAGTTTATTATGTTATTTTCAAAACTAAATACTTTGAGCAAATAAGAATTTCGAAAACTTCACTTGGTAAATTGAAAGGGTAACCACGTGATGTTTAGCTACTACACCGTTTGATCGGAAGTTTCCTATCTCGTAGTTATTAGATATGTGTATGATTTTAAATAAAATATGCAGAATCGATGCAGGACTTGAAAGTTTCTGTATACTTTGTTGAAGAAACGATTTTTTTTAAAAATAGAGTCCCGATCTTTCTGCCACCATCTAATCAATACAAGCATAGATCCCCTAAAATCAGGAAAGTTGGTGATTTGCCCTGAATAATGGTGTGAAAATCAGCGTCTTTACGTTCCCGGCCACGGAGGCAAATATACTTTTTTTTTTAATACTTATATTTGAACAAACTGTATAGTCTATAGCCAAAGGCTTGCATTAATTTATGATAGACTAGACATATAGAGAGACGAAGGGATAGTGTTATTATGTATATATAGTAATGGCTCTTTACTATAACATATACAATAAACTCATATGCTCTATATCCTTCTTTACTATCGCAATGCAAGCCTGTGGGTTGGCATTCATTAATAAAGAAAACATGTCGATATAATTATGTTCAGTGGTTCTTCGGAAGTTTTTTTTTTAATAAGGTTTCGACCTTTTATATCAATAGCCGCCATAATGGATGTCGCGCTGACCCAATTTAACAACGACGGACGAAGTGTGGTCCCAATATGGTTGTCAGCTTACAACAAAAAAGCGACCCGTCAAAAACACACAAAAAAACGTTCAATGTCAGAGTTTTTCTCGTAAATTATTTATTTCAGAAGTTACGCAGCACCTATTCCCAAAACCTGAATCCGCTTCTGGATTGGCCTAGAAGTAGATCAGTGGGTGCGTTCAGGGTTCTCGCATCGGTTACTCTCACCGTCGGTTCGCCGATATAACCAATCTTCTCGCAACTCTACAGCTGAGGTACTATCAAATATTACCATCGGTGGTCATAGGTAACCCAATGTTAACCAACGTGGTTGCCCATGGGATATCCCTGAACACTGTGTAAGCTGGAAGCCTGGGTATTGTGATCATTTCTGCTCGACTAATTGCAAAATCCCTTTATGCATGACAAAGTTACAGCCCGGACAAGATCGGACTGCATGGACTGCATGACCTCTAAGTGTGACATTTTATCTGGGACATGGGTATTGTGATCATTTCTGCCGAAGTAATTCCATTTATGCACGACAAAGTTACAGCATATACAAGATCGAACTGCATGACCTTTAAGTGTGACCTTGACTAAGCTTAAAATCAATAGGGGTTGTTGTTTTAACATGGGTACTATTTCTGTAAAGTTTCTAAACTGTAGGACTAATTGTTACAAATTACAGTGCATGTTCTGAATTCACTGTGTGGACGCTGTATTTCCATATAAGGTCAGTGTGACCTTGACCTTAAATCTACTGGCCACAAAAACAATAGGGCTTCTCAATTTAACTAGGGCAATGTACCGATGAAGTTTTATGAGTGTAGGTGTTGCGGTTTTGAAGTTATTGTGCAGAAAGCATATTTACATATAAGGTCACTGTGACCTTAACCTTTGACCTACTGGCCCCAGATGTGATAGGTTTCCTCCTCTCACCTAGGGCAATGTACCTGTGAAGTTTTATGAGTGTAGGTGTTATGGTTTTGCAGTTATTGTGCGGAGTGCATATTTCCATATAAGGTCACTGTAACCTTAACCTTAAAAAGACCTCTCAACTAGGGCAATGTACGTATGAAGGTTTATGAGTCTAGGTGTTACGGTTTTAAAGTAAATTGTATGGAATGCATATTTCTATATAAGGTCGCTGTGACCTTTGACCCAAAAAGAAATTCAACAAGCGCAATGAACCTAAAAAGTTTCAAGTGTAGATGTTACGGTTTTGAAGTTACCGATCCCAAACACATCAGGGTTTCTCCACTCACCATGATAAACCTATGCCATTTCATGAGTGTAGGTGTTATAGTTTGACGTTATTATGCAGAATTCAGGTTTCCATATAAAATGATTGTTACCTTAACCTTGACCTACTGACCCCACAAGCAAGAAGATTCATCCTCTCACCTAGGGCAATGTACCTATGAAGTTTCATGAGTGTAGGTGTAAAGGTTTCGATGTTATCATTAGGAATGCGTCTTTCTATACAAGTTCATGGTGACCTTGACCTCAAAAACAATAGTGATCCTTCTCTCACTTCGGGCAACGTATTAGTGTAGGTGTTATGGTTTCGAGGTTATCCAGAATGCATCTTTCTATATAATGTCGTGGTGACTTTGACCTACTGATCCCAAAAACTACAGGGATCCTCCCGTCACTTTGCGCAATGTATCAAGTTTCAGGAGTGTAGGTGCTATCGAAGTTACCGTCCAGAATGCTTTTTTCTATATAATGTCTAGGTGACCTTGACCGTTGAAACCAAAACAATAGGTATCCTCTCACCTAGGTCAATGTACCTATGAAGTTTCATGAGTGAAACTGTAAAGGGTTGGAAGTTATCGTCAGGAATGCGTCTTTCAATATAAGGTCATTGACCTTTGACCTCAAATACAATAGCGATACTTCTCTCACTTAGGGCAATGTAATTTCATGAGTTTAGGTGTTATGGTTTCGAAGTTATCATCCAGAATGCGTCTTTCTATATAAGGTCACAGTGATCCTCTGCTCATGTTGGGCAACTTATCTATGAAGTTTCATGAGTGTAAGAGTTATAGTTTCGTCGAAGTTATCGTCCGGAATGCTTTGTTCTATATAAGGTCACGGTGACCTGGACGTTTGACCTACTGATCCCAAAAACAATAGGGACCCTCCCCTTGGTTTTGAAGTTATCATCCAGAAAGCGTGTGTCTATAAAGTCATGGTGACCTTGACCTACTGACCCCAAAAACAATAGGAATCCTCTCTCACCTAGGGCAATGTACCTATGAAGTTTCATGAGTATAGGTGTAATGGTTTGGGATTTATCGTCCAGAATACACAATTGTTTACGGACGGACAGACAGACCTCATAACCATAATATGTCATATTTTTCAAATGGGCGTAAAAAAAACAATCCACCTTAAAACAAAACCTCGGTCTGAGGGTGTCTCGCCAACCGCGGCAAACCGCATATGATTTATTTTTTAATTTGTGCTTAAATGATGTCCACCAGACAAAATCATTCCATACTGATCATTTTAGAAAAAGTCCCATATCAATATCACTTAATAGTTTTCAAGAAGTACTCGCTACAAACTTGTTTTTTGAAAATCTATTTTTAGCTGTGGTGGCCATCTTGAATTTCCAACCAACCTGAAATGTTGCTAGGATAATTAAGAGCAACATTCATGTGAAGTTTCATGGAAA
The DNA here is from genome assembly GCA_037043455.1 of Cyrtodaria siliqua. NCBI lineage: Eukaryota > Metazoa > Mollusca > Bivalvia > Adapedonta > Hiatellidae > Cyrtodaria > Cyrtodaria siliqua. The sequence continues at coordinate 70,584 of JAWPHD010005541.1, read as the reverse complement.
TCTGTCGAGTAGTTTCAGAGGAGTATTCACTACAAGTTTTTACTAAATAACTATATAAACAAAGATGGCCGCTGGCAGCCATGTTTAATGTTGAATCAAAACGATTTTCGACAAGGACCAACATCATGTCATGCTGATCCTTTTAGAAAAAGTCCCATAACAATATCACTTATAGTTTTCAAGAAGTAGTCGCTACAAACTTGTATTTTAAAAATCTATTTTTAGATTTGGTGGCCATCTTGGATTTCACATCAACATGAATTTTTGCTAGGATCAACTAGACTTCATGAGCAACATTTCTGTAAAGTTTCATGAAAATCCATTCAGTAGTTTCAGAGGAGTATCGCTACAAAAAAAGTTTACGGACACCGCACCACGGCATAAGCTCTGCTGATCTCTGATCAGTCGAGCTAAAAATGGCCACTGGCAGCCATTTTAACGTCGAATCAAACTAATGTTTGAATAGGATCAACATCATGTCATGCTGATCATTTTAGATAAAGTGCCATATCAATATAGTTTTCAAGAAGTAGTCGCTACAAACTTATTTTTTAAAAATCTATTTTTAGCTGTGGTGGCCATCTTGAATTTCTGGCCGACCTGAAATTTTGCTAGGATCAATTAGACATCAAGAGTAAAATTCCTGTAAAGTTTCATGAAAATCCGCCAAATAGTTTCAGAGGAGTAGTCGCTACAAGTTTTTACTATATAACTCAATGTAAACAAAGATGGCCACTGGCAGCCATGTTTAACGTTGAATCAAAATGATTTTTGACAAGGACCAACATCATGTCATGCTGATCCTTTTAGAAAAAGTCCCAATCAATCACATAGTTTTCAAGAAGTGTCGCTACAAACTAGTATTTTAAAAATCTATTTTTAGCTTTGGTGGCCATCTTGGATTTCACATCAACATTAGTTTTTGCTAGGATCAACTAGACTTCATGGGCAACATTTCTGTAAAGTTTCATGAATATCCATCCAGTAGTTTCAGAGGAGTAGTCGCTACAAATAAAAGTTTAAGGACGGACAGACGCCGCACCACGGCATTATAAAGCTCTGCTGATCTCTGATCAGTCGAGCTAATGATATACAAAGCAATGCAAACATTCATCATGTATGCAGGCACAATCAATCTAAAGAAAAGTGTTTTTTTGATAGTATTTTATTTAACTTCATTCATGAACATTTAAACAACACTGGGTTTCCGTATCTTTCAACATAGACTGGCAACTCTGTATCGAGACTGGTAGTTCTGGACCGATCCTGGAAAAGATAATATTTTGTGTGACTGACATACTGAAGTAATGCAACATCCATGTGTAATAACTTCCAAGTCGCATATATTTTTTCTGAAAAAACAACAACAAAACATATATATGTATTGGTGAATTGGTTTTATGAAAATCCATTGAGGACTTTCAGATGTTCAGTGGAGCAGTCGCCACAAAAAAGTTTACAGACGGACGATGCACTACAGCATAAGTTCTGCTGATCTTTGATCAATAGAGCTAACAAGATAGAGGAAATTGCACGAAAACTAGGTTTTCTATTTGAAAAGCTATTAACAGTGACCTTGACCCCAGTGTCCCCTAATGCAATCCCAAACTTACTTTTGATATATTAAGCAAGTTTATTCTAATATCTCATTCCTTACTTAAGTTATTGAGTGGAAACCATTTTTCTAGAATAGTAAAAGTAGTAGTGACCTTGACCCCGGTGACCCCAAAAACAATCCCAAGCTTAATTTACATGAGGTACCTACGCAGCAAGTTTTGTTCCATTATCTCATCTTGACCTCAAATGCAAATTTTTTTTTTGATACAAGAAGCTACAACACAGCAAGTTTCATTCTAATATCTCATTCCTTAAGTTATTGAGTGACCTTGAACTTGACCCCAGTGACCCCAAATGCAATCCCAAGCTTTTTTCCTAACCCTACCCTGCATGTTTCATCTCAATACCTCATTCATAGATGTTAATTTTCAAGATTCAATTTTGAACTATACATTATAGTCTATCAATCTGCATAAATGTGCATGAAATATGCAGGATTTTAAAATAATCTCACTGTAAATACCTAATTTTAACAGTAAACTTGTTTAACAGTAAACTTGGTTGAACATCCAGGATGAAGATCGAGTCTATCACCTACCAGAATTTGGAGGTGTGTCAAATTGATGGTCACTGATAGGACAGTTTAATTTGATGATGCTATATCAAAATTATGAATACTTATCATGTAGTCTTACCAGCAACAGATACTTCTGATAGTATAGATTTCTTCACAAAGTCTAGGATCTTTTGGACATTCCAACTTGCATTCAGAACTGAAGAAAAAAAATCAAAATGGAAGTTTATTACATTTCCATAGGTTAAAGTGTGATGGACGGATGGACGAAGGACAGTATCTGCGATGCTATGCAAGTGACACAATAACTATGATGCTGTCCAATAAAACATTTTGGTTCAATTAGACACCAAGAGCAACATTCCTGTGAAGTTTCATGAAATCCGTCAAGTAGTTTCAGAGTAGTCGCTACTTGTTTTTACTATATAACTCTATGTAAACAAAGCCGGCCGCTGTCAGCCATGTTTAAAGTCGAATCAAACATGGTTTATGAAAAAACTCTATGCTAATTGGCTATTGAGGATTTTTAAAAAAGCTATATAGACCTCCGACAGAACGTCGAAAAACATCCAAAACAACGATTACGTTATTTTAAGGCAACGTTACGTTCAAACAACAAATTGAACTTGTTTGAAACACGATAAAGCTGTATATTTCCTTCGTTTGGTGCTGAGAGATGGACATACAATGTATGTTGTGAGAATGTGTTTGTATTATGATCAATCTCTCGAAAATGTGTGTATAAAATTCATAAAAATCCATGTCAGATAAAAATCAATTTAAAATACATTCGCGGATATCAGTTTTCAGTGGCAAGTCTATTGCAAGTGTAATATTTTCAAATAACTTGAAAATTAATAAATGTTTTTGAAATTATTTATTATACATTAAAAAGGAATCTTTTTATTAACTTAAATCTCAATGACATTTTATAATGATCAAATTTTATAGAAGATATTCAGTTTTTTCCTTCTCCTGTAAAAAAATGAAAAAAAGCAGTTACTATAAGTCTTGCGCCGAAGCCTCGATATATAACCTTACGTGTTGAAAATGACGTAAAACACCTTCTGTCTTTCAGTTTTTTGTTGTTTTTTTTAATTTTTTTTTCAAGTGGGGGATTTTGACACTGAGGTGGGGGAAAAAAAGATACTTTTCAGGTGGGGGACTGGGGCCGAATAACGGCCCCAAAAACAGCCAAAAGACAGCCCTGGCTACAATCAACTAGACTTCATTGGCAACATTTCTGTAAAGTTTCATGAAATTCCATTCAGTAGTTTCAGAGGAGTAGTCGATCAAAAAAAAAAAAAGCAGACGGACACCGCATAAGTACGGCATAAGCTCTGCTGATAGAGCTAAAAATTGGTCACAATATTTATAGTCACAATTATGATTACAGTATCTAGGTCATGTTCCATAGCCAGCCTAATTGTTCCAGAAAACTTGGAGTTATGGCCCCTGAATTAAACAAAAAATATAAAAAATTGGAGACCGAGTGGTGCATATATTTTACAAACATAGTCTTCCAAATTAGCTGGTAGCCCGAATCCCGCAGTCAGTAAAATGTAAATTTTGCAATCTGAGATGCCTGTCGGGCATGTTAAAAATTTAACCAAAATGTAGTACCAAACTGAATCGGAACGAAATCAGACCCGAAATTAGTCAGCTTGTAAACTAATTTAAAGGTAGATTTATTTTGTTTATACATCGCCGGATACAACTATCAATTTCAGAACAGACTGGTTTTCAATTTTTTTTGCTGTTTTCGAACGACGTTGGGGACAATAACAAAGGAGCAATATATAGTATGAATCAATACCGCGATGTAAACTCGACTGATAATGAATTGAAGATCATTTCCGGTCTAATTTGTAACCTGTACGATGAGCTTTCTTTGTTATTTCGAAAAAGCATAACCCAGTAGAAAAAAAGTAATGCAGACGTTAGTGACTCAAAAATAAACAGAACCCGTAATTTTTCGACCCAATGATTGAGAATAAAGTGTCAAAACAATCAAGTTCTTTATTTTATTTAATTATTTGTGATATTATTCTACAGAAAATGTAACTTTCTGTGATAATTATAATATACATATTTGTCTAAAAACAACACTGAAATTACACTTTTAAAAATTTGTGTCAGTATAGATGTGTTCGGGCTAGTAAATATTTGCAAGTAACATGCTGATAGGCTAGTAGTAGTAGCTCAAAATGTTTTCCATGAAGACTGAACATATCTTATTTAAAACTTGACTCCACCTGTCCCAATCTTGCCTTTAATAAGAACCATCTGGAACTTCTTTTGTGGTAAACAACATTTCCCACTCTTACTTAATAACTTTAGAGCGTCTCCATGGTCGAATGGTTGACCTTTCGTTGTAAACCTTCGCCTCTCACCACTGCGGGTTGAAATCCCACTGGGAGCTCGACTTATAAGTGAGCAAGGTGGCGATTCTTACGGATGCCGGGAGGTGTACAGTACTGGTTCTACCCACAGGAACTGGTCACTTTTAATTTTTGCCTTCTATTATTATAATTGTCTCTATATATATACAATTATAATAATAGAAGGCAAAAATTAGTTCCTGTGGTTCTACCCAGGAAAAGTGGGTGGTCTGCCTTCACCACAAAAATCGACCGTCATATATAACCTTGCATGTGTTGAAAAAGACGTAGAACACCATACAAACAATATTCTCAATATTGTTTAGTTTTGAAAACATTTATAGAAGAAAGTTTATCTAAAATATACCTTATGTTATAGCGTCTTCATCCCACAAAAACATGTATGTATGTATCAAGTAATATCGCTTTCAACAAGTTATCTTTCAATACTTTTTTTAAACAAATTAAACAGTAATCGCGGGATTTTTCCCCACAAAATGACCAGGCTAGAGTCTTCATAATTTTTAGAAAAAAAGCCGTGACTTGAAATCCTGTAACAAGAACACCGACCAGTTTGGCATATAAATTCATTGTTGTGGACCTAATACTTGGACAGTTATATAGCCACAACGTAATACTTCCCCTTCCCCAGAGCTACAGATAGGCAGGATTAAAAATGCCAAAAATACCCAATTAAAATAAAAAAGCATGGGTATCAATAAAGTAATCGAATTTGTCAAATGATAAAACAACCAGTGTAAATTGAGCATTATATGGGTTGTTGATGGGACACCCAGTAACCTTGTATATAAAGCCTATTGTAAAAGAAGTTGATTTTAATAGATTTTGTGTATACAATATTAGTGGAATGCCACCCCAAAACAATGTCGCAAACTTTTATTGTTTTGTTTTACCCAACTGAAATCATGAAATACTCAATTAAATAAATACAGATGAGTAAATACCGGATTGATCAAAAAGCTTATCTGTAGCTCTGCTTCCCTACTGGCATTTAAAAAGTAAAGATATATATTATAATTATATGCCCTTACCAGCTTCAGCTAACAATTTATACTTCCAAGTGAAGGTATACATTCTTTCTTTACAACAGTGTAGATAAGAAAATGGTTCAATTCCAGAACTTCTGACCTTCCAAACAGCCTCCACACTGAAAAAATATCAAAATAAAAAAAAAGATAATAAAACAGTAATTTTCTACTTGTACATTTCTATGTAACAGTTTGACTTAAATATAAGAGAATATTTTCTCAACTTGGGTTGCCTTTAACCCTTAGCCTGCTATGAATGTATAATGGACTGTCTTTTCTTTGAATTTGGACCATTCCATTTATGCTACAAAGGGGTGTTTTAGTTAAATGACTGATGAGCAGCCAGACAGTGTAAACCCTGATCAGCCTGCGAATTACTCGCAGGCTGATCTGAGTTAACACTGGCTGCAAAGGCTGTTGTAGTCGCCCTTAGCAGGCTAAGAGTTAATATTGATATGTCCATGATTTTAATGACTAGAAAGAGGACGTTATCTGTTTCAGAAGAAATCTTGTCCCGATATCTATGCGTCCTGTGGATGCATATATTTTTTAATTGTGAGTCCCTAGCAAGTATTACGAGTCCTAGAAGCAGGACTCGCAGGTAACAAAATCACTGCCGCATGACTACATCCACATTTCTGGTGATGTTTCTAAAACATCACACAATGCCTGCATAAACAACTGCTGTATTTGATGCAATTTGAAATTATTGCCTGTGATATCTAAGTAGATATACATGTAGGAAAAATATTTATTTTTTTAGATCAGGTCGACAAAAATGTACTTTGGTCTCAAAACAAGTACAGTATTATAAATTTCTTTAGGCGTTTTGAGACACACATCAATTACGGTTTATTCTCACCCAAAATACATCAATTACGGTTTATTTTCACCAAAAATGCTTTTGAAAGCTTGAATCTGTCCATGCGGTTTTAGTGTTTAAGAGAATGACAAACCTGATAAAGACTGTTTTTTTTAACCATGCAAGATAAAAAAAAAGTTGACATTTTGCGTCCTTTGCCATCACCGACATCTTAATAAACATTTACTGTTATAACAAACAGAAAAAGCATTTAAATAAAACAATTAAATAAAAGGGACACGCGGCAATCTTGATTCGTTTAAAACTCCCGGCCTCCTGTTTCCCGTTTTTCTACATAACTTGCACTTTTTCAATCATTAATATTTCATATAAGAGTAGTATACAGCAAATTGTTTTGCATATTAATAACTGCTGGTTATATTGTGCCAATACTATATTTTAACATAACGTTATGGAAGAACAACAAAGAAAAAGTAAAAATTGAATTTTTACGCAAGCAGGTTTCAAGTTAATATGGTACTGAATTAATAAATCGAGATGCCAATTTTCATGATTGATAAAAACTTTAGGATTAGTCTCTGCCAGTGTGTCTTTTTAATGATTGAACAAATAGATCTACAAGTCGAGTAGAAAAACTATCAGGATATTGTGGGGTTTTAAAAAATCAAGATTGCTGTGTGTCCCTTTAATAAATTAGCTTCAATGTATCCGTTTCAGGGAATTTCAGTGTAACATATTTAAAACAAAATGCATATAATTTACTACTTTAACATTTTCATTCACAACAGTCTAAATTTTTAGAATTATTTTATTATTAGAATTTTGTGTTTCTGGGTTTCAAGAACCTCATTACTCAATGTCCAGTAAAACTCGGTGTGTTCTGAGAATGTAATGAGCTTTAAATTAACTGGTTTTATTGGTCCAATTTTTATCACTGCAATGAACCAATCAGAATGTTCATTTCGTAGTTTCTATCATGACATCACTTTTTGGTATTATGACATCAAACCCTGGTATTATGAATGAATTAATGGTGTTTTACGGCACGTCGACACATAAATAGGTCATATTGTGCACGAAAATTGGTGAAAAATGAAGTATGTTATTAATTAAAAATTAATGTAAATATATAAAGATAAAATCAGGGTTCTCAATAGACGCGTACACACGCGTTTTGACGCATGGAATTTCAATTTGACCCATTTCTGACGCATCTAATTTACGACCTGTGCGTTTTTATGACGCGCGTGTATTTGCTTTCAAGCATCAATACAATACCTATCTACATCACAGCTGCATAAACAGTGATTGACACCTTGCCTGACGACCTTGATCGCCTCTCGACCAATCAAATTCGCTGCTGTCGCATCTTGGGGGAAATAATCTGTCTGTAAATGGTGTCACTGTGTAATCTAATCGCTGCTATTGTGTTGATAATTTAATGATTATCTTTGAAGTTTATGATGCTTTGCGCGGGTGAAGATTATTATGACTTGATTGGATTAACTGTTTAATTGATTGCTACCAGCTTCTGATTGATTAGGGGGTTAATTAAATTGAATTGCGATAAAACAGAAGCCAGAGGTCAAACGTGTGAACAGGTAAAATCGGCAAAAATAAAATTGACTTTATTTGTGTTTGTTGTTTGTTTATTTGTGTTGTTGTTCGTTAATTTTGTTTTACGCACGTTTTAAAGAAAAAGAAATATAGTTTTAATGAGTATAATTTAAATATTTATAAATCGGCGAAATGTACATAAAAAGAGCGTTTTTTAACCTGGGTTGGCATTCAGTCAAAACTTACCGGACATTACGCATTGTGATATTTTGCGATTACGGACATTGTTTGTGCTATCGAGTAACGGACTTTATTAATTCATGTATGTTAAATTCACAAATAAATGGCGCAAAGAAGTAGATTTTCGACTATTATATAATATTATAGAGTGCACTACTCAGTATACTACAGAATTATTTTTTGAAATAAATGAAATTAATAAAATGAGAATAGATTTCTTGAGAATTAAACATACATTAAAGATACGCTGTCCTTTGTTTTCTTGTTTAATGTTCCAAATATACATACATACAATTGGTGCAAACAGAGATTGTGTTATAATAACACCAATAACTTATAATATTAACAAATGTGGACCCCAGTTTATAAAACATCTTTACATAACTTTGGAATCTTTGACATAATGACACATGATTGTAAAATGGAATAGTAGCTTTTTAAGTTCAAATGTATATAAAAAAAATTATATTCTTGCACAACTTTTTTGTAATACAATATTTACAGAATTCACTACAATTAAAGTTATTAAAGGATGTTTTATAAAACGGCGTTTCGATTTGTTCGATTTATATTTGACTCTTGCTTTTTCAATTTTGACCCTTGAGATTTTTGAGTCAAGGGTCATATGACTCTTCACTTTTAAAGTCTATTGAGAACCCTGTAAAATTATTAAAAAATAAGGGATGATAAGGTATCATATTATGACATCATGTCATGCTAAATTATGATGCAAATCAGTGTGTTCTCAGAACTGAATGAGCTTTTTAATTGCTGTGAGAAACAGATTAAGACTGTTTGTATCACTCATTGAGTATAAATGAGTTTCTTGGAACCAAAAATCACAAAATTCAAAAAAATAAATAATTCTAAAATGATTTAATAGACTGTTCCATTTGTATGTTCTGGTTACTAAACGTTTTAAATAAAAAACCAACAAAAAACCCCAGATTAAACAGAAAATGAATTCCTTCAAATTACTGACAGTATTAGTATATAGGACTTACTTAGATATATAGGGCTGCAGGGGTGACTCCACTGTCCGGAAATAGAAAATATCCCTCCATCTGCATCAACACAACTGACATCTCCAATCGAATTCTCATCCTACTGCAATAAAAGAACATCATCACTAACATGTAAAAGTGACACCCAGCAATCTTTCATTTATTCAAAACTCATGGTGTCCCATTGGTTTTCAACGTAACTTGCATAATTATTTGCAATCATTTATTTATAATATTAATTAATTGAATAATTAAAGGGGTTGGATGCTTAAATACCCAATTAAAATGCCAAAATACCCAATAAAAAGCCTGGGTACCAATAAGTAATCGAAGTTGTCAAATGATAAAACAACCCACGCAAACTGAGCAAAATATGGGTTGTTGAAGGGACACCCAGTCACCTTGTACATGTATAAAGCCTATTTTAAAAGAAGTTGATTTTATTAGATTTTGCTTATACAAATTCAATATTAGTGGAATGCCACCCCAGAACAATGTCGCAAACTGTTCAGTTAATGTTTTATTTTACCCAAATGAAATCATGAAATACCCAAATAAATACCGATGGGTAAATATTCAATTGATCAAAAAGCTGATCTGTAGCTCTGCTTTACATTGTCCGGCTGCTAATCAGTCATTTGCCCCAACACACCCCTTTGTCACATAAATGAAATGGTCTTAATGCATAGAAAGAACAGTCCATGATATATTATATGTAGGGGTTTAAGGGTTAATAACTATGACATATATAATGGACTGTTCTTTCTTTGAATTAAGACCATTCCATTTATGTGACAAAGGGGTGTTTTGGGCAAATGAATGATCGGCAGCTAGACGTTGTAAACCCTGATCAGCTATTGTAGTCGCCCTTAGCGGGTTATTGGTTAATTTTGAAATTGAAAGCTTTTTTCATCTACAATATACAGTCTATATTCATATTGTTAATCACAAGTTGATAACTTCCACAACACTTGCTAACATTGCAAACAACAACACACGTTTGTAGATAATAGAAGATTTGTCACTTGGCCTGAAATCAAACAAAAAACAGTTAAATTTGCTTGACAGTACTATGCTTTTTAAATGGCCTCCATATACCAATGCCATGGAAATGCAAAATCTGTTATAGCTTTTCAAGTAATTTTTGATACAAGGGTTTCATTTTAGATTTAATTGCAATTTTCATGAACACAAACGGGTTAACAATATGGATACTGCACTGGAATGATAAATGGCAAAAAAAAAGGCCACTGGGAGTTTAAACCAGGTACTACAGTTCAACAAACCTCTATCCTATTGTCATCCAAAATGAAAAATCCCCGCCAGGCTATATCTTCTAACAAACTAGGTAGCAAGTTTAAACAAGAAATCGGTAGAATCGATGGATGCTTCCGGAATGAAGATGCACGTGTGAAATACAATCGGATCTGGGTGAATTTGTTGGCGGATGGAAAATGTCGGATGAGTTGATCTTATAAGCTTTATATATTTTTAAAAAAATGCAAAGTCCCGTAACTCCGCCCAATTTTGTTTTAACTAAAACATCCTGAAAGTGTGTGCTACTAGACATCATACTGATACTTCCTATACAGTTTCATGAAAATCGGATGAAAATGTAGTAGGAGTTAAGCGGACAAGAAAACTGGACAGACGGACATGGCGGCAACTATATGCCCCCCCCCCCCCACCCCCACCCCCCGTGTGACATTCAGTTTGAACTCTTTTTTTTTTTTTAATTATGTTTGTGCTAAGAAACACTTTTATCAAATAACGTCCCTCATTAGCAGTGTCGAACACCCATTTCAAATTCTATTGTATGACACACGTGTAATACAACCTGGAACGATTTTGATTGGTTGGGTTAAACCTAGTGATGGAAATCGGTTGAAATTTTTCACAATCGATAATCGGTTTAATCGGATGGTGTATAATCGATAACTTTCCGATTAATAATCGGTTGAAGTAGAAGAATCATTCAATCAACAGCGAACAGTCAGGGATGGAAACTAATGGTTGCCCGTTCGCCCGGGCAACTAAATTCCAAACTGGGTAAATTTCATAAGTTGGTAGTCCGCCCAGGCGACTAGCTTTTTCGACAAGCTAAACTTACAAATATGCTTAGAACATGCCATGGGCTCATTTTCAGCTGGGAACCAAAACTCATAAGATGGTTGCACCAAGCTTAGTTTCCATCCCTGCAGAACTGTTGACAAGCAAGACTCTACAATCTTCACTGTTTGTATAAAGTAATTTCTGTTACAATTAAAATAAAAACAGAAAAAGGTATATTAGCATTAGACATCATTTGTGGAAATGGACAAGCAAAAATAACAATGCTTTTGTCTGCTGCTTTATAATCATTAAAATTCATTATTGTAATTTTGTAAATGATAATTTGACAAACAGCCGAAACAGGTAACTTGACACAAACTGGCTAACAAGTTAACAAAAGAAGAAAAGTAATTCAAGTGACTAGAACCTTTTTAAATGACTAGAAAGTCCATAAAGTGCTAAAACTCACAGTTACTGAGTCATATGACAAACACATTCACATATGGGTGATTTCAAAAATAATGAAGCCATTACTTTGTCTTGAAATATATCAAATAATAGAGCTTCAATTACAATTACAATTTTTAAATGTGCAATCCAACATAGTATTATTTCCATTCAACTATCTATTTATAAATGTACACGACTACAACGAATCATGCATCCGAATAAGTTACTATCCGAAAACATCTACCGATATTATCATATATTAAAAAAATTAGCTTTGTTTGCATATTGCTTTCTGCAAGTTTTGCAAATTGCGACACTAGTGTCGATCTTCCCGTCGCCTCCTTTTTTAAATTTAAAGAAATCCCATCCCATCGATTTAGTTTTTGTTCCTGGATGAGGAAAAAGTTGTTCATCGCTGACGCGTGATCACTGATTTGTCTCCCTTGGGTACGGTATAAAACTTTCGCGACGTCGCGGAACAGAAATTCGTAATCGATTATCGTCGCTCTGGATTTTCCTACCGATGTCGGCGACGTAGCGACAATCGGACCATCACTAGAACTTAAACCTGTAACACTACGCAAGTTTATTAGCTGAAAATATTTTATTTATTACAAATTCACCCAGATCTGAGTCATAAACTTATTATTTGTGACAGCTTATAAAAAATAATGCACTTTATACAAAACATTGTTGTTGGTTTGTTAAAAAGGTTGGCAGAGACTGCTATTTTGTAAAGAGGTAAAACACAAAACTCTTTTATAATATAAATTATATGCAACGTTATGTCACACATTTTATGACGTTTTGGCGCTAAAGTGTGTCTGACGTCGTGGCGGTTCTATGTCCATTTGAATTAATTTTTACTAATTTGATTGCAATGTTATGTGATAAAAAGGATCTTAAACTTGTTCCCATTCCATATAAGATTTATGAAACTCGTTATATATTATTTTTAATTTTAACTCGGCTCGTTAAAATTAAAATAATTCATAACTCGTTTCATAAATCTTATATGAAATGGGAACTCGTTTAAGATCCTCTATGTATTAGCTATATGGCTTAAGTATGTCTTGTTTTGACCATCATAAGACGCTTTACATACAGTTAGCAAAAGCTCTATTTTGGGGTTGAAAATAGTTTTCTGTTGATATTCTTTATGAAATTTTGCAATAATAAGGTAATTATATAGTTTAACTGCACAAACATGCTGAACATGTTTAAATATGATGCTGTAAACTTCTATTAAGGGTTCTATTAAATGTTATCAACCATGTGGTTCCATATCACCAGGGCTTCCACTAAGGTTCAAATTTAGGAAGTCTGAACTTCCTGCATATCAAATTTGGAAGTTCATGGGGAAAATTTAGGAAGTTCCAGTGTTTGGGCATGGCATTCATACTCAGTCGAGTCAATGATTCCGCGTGGTGTTGGGGGTGGAGGGGATCTAAAGTGTTAAAAAAAGGATATTTATAATCATAGATGTTTATAAAAGAAAATATTTGATATCATTATATAAAAAAAATTGCCTTTGCGTGGCATACCCCACCCACAGGTTTTATACAGTGAATTAAATTTTGCAAACAGTTTTCAATTCATCCGTCCAGGAATGTATAAAAAACAACACACTATTTTTAAAAAATGTTGTTTTTTTTTATACATTTGGTACCTGAATATGTTGAAGCTATGTATATAATAAACAAACAGATATACATTACAGTTCCATGTCACAGATAAGCCTCCCCCTTTAGCCAACCCGGACCGCCTTTTATTAAAATGTGCATTAATTATACAAAACGAATTGAATTTTATAGTTGCACCAACAGCTGTCATATGGCGACTTTCCAGCTTCCACTCGTGGAGGAAGACCCCAGGTGCCCCTCCGGGCAATTTTCGTGCACGTGCGGGCACCTGGGTACAACCACCGACATTCCGCAAGCCAGCTGGATAGCTTCCTCACATAAAGATTCCTATGTCCCTGAGGGTTCGAACCTACAGTGGTGAGGAGCAAGTGATTTCAAGTCAGAGACTCTAACCACTTGGCCACGGACGCCCCTTATACAAAATGAAGGGTCACTGGGTGTGTTTATATATGCACACATACATACAACAATTATACACAGAGTTCAATCAATATCCTAAGCCTGTGTACTACATATCCTAGTTCAGTTGTACAAAAAAATCAACGCAAACAAGCTACTCTAGCACAGTAACAGTCAAAGAATCTGAAAAAACAAAATGTTAATTTTCAAACAATTTTCTAATTTTAAAACTTGCGAATTTTGACACTGCATCTGCAGTAAATGAACATTAAAATATATTGTAAATTACAAATAACTAAAAAAATAATTATGAAACAATACTGATGTCAAATTTTAATCTAAAGTAGATCTGTAAACAAGTTTAATGAGCAGTCTCCACAAAAATGGCGAAAAAATATGTTGCAGCTGTGTGGACTGTAAACAGAACTGTGCACCGCGAACGTACTGTAATAACTGTGAGATGCCCCCTAACACGATTTACACCAACTGTGTTTAAGTTATTGCCAAATAACACGCCAAAACCATCAAAATAGTACTTATATAAATCGCAAATAAATATTGATGTTTTTCTTAGAATCAAATATTTCCAAAATGAACTGAAATATCGCTTTTTTGACCAAGAACTACGGGAATTCGACCCAATGTGAAAAAAATGGCTAACCATACAAGCAGACAGGAACAAAGAGACAGATTTTTTAAATTTTAGCGCATTTAAAAGTTATTAAACAATCGTGAACAACTATACAAATTTCAACCAATCAATGATTTGTAAAAATTGCGCCTTTTTAATAAAAATATTTCGCGAAAGGCCTCCCAAACCGCCCATTTCGGGTCTCACGTCCAGCAGCCAAATTTCCTGCATTTTTAACAAAATCAGCTGTTCGCAGGTCCGTCATTTAACACCAGTTACAACGAAAGTATCCAACATAACATGATACTTACCATTTTATTTTGCTTAAACTCCTCATTATAACACTTTATAACATTCCTTGTTGGCCATATTCTGATAAAATCCTCTCAAATTAGAAGAAAACTTTGACCCGAAGTGTCACTTTTCAAACAAAATGGCGTCTTTCTTTCCTGAGGTTCCGCATGGGGGTATTTTTCAAATATCGAATACGTTATAAATAGTTTACCGAAATACTGTTAGTTCGATTGTTTTAAATGGGTGATATGTTAAACAATATTGTTTAATAACTCACACACTGTTGGCCAGTTCAATCCCTAATTTCGAGATCATCAATTTACATGGTTCAGAATGTTCACACTGCATATTTTAGCCATTTGGGCTGATTAACGAACTTTCCGTTAGTGAGGTTGGTTCATTTTGTTCGCCCATTTGGTGTCATCACAGATTTTCCTAATATTTTCAGAAAACGTAGTCGAGGTATCGGACTATCTAATTCCAAAATATTAGGAAAATCTGTGATGACACCAAATGGGCGAACAAAATGAACTTTTGACAATAAAATGGATTTAAAAAACGTCAAAATTTAATAACGAACGGCGTTCATCACAATAATGACAAGTAAAGAGTTTTGAGATATTTATTCAGCAACTACATCAAAGAACATTATATAACACATGAACATGCACACTTTTGACGTTTTTAATACAGTCACTTTCGATTTATAGTGTGTTTCATAAGGTCATACACATTTCAATTAAACAGCACGTGACCCAATAATGGGACTATTTTGCGTCAAACTACTGTGGTGAAATGAGTAGAACACTTAGGTCTATGCACGTGTTTACGTTCCCGTGCGTCCTGACTGATTGCTTTTTGTGCTTTACTCGCTAACGTTATTTGCGTTTCACTGAAAGAACCGCCTTGGGTAAAAACAATTCCAAGGTAAGTAAGTGATTTCACAATTTCAATTTGTACACCATTGAAGAGAAAATTTAAATTACGTGGTAACAATCCAGCTTTTCTGAAAACAATTATTTTAGTTTTTTTAACATTCACTTTCAACTTCCATCTCTCGCAGTAATCACATAGAATATCAAGACCTTTTTGAAGACCTTCAGCGATTTCGGCGAAAATAACAATATCATCAGCATATAGCAAGAGAAATAGTTTTGTCATGTATACCTCGATACCGTCAAATTTATTTAAAATTAAATATTCCTCAATATCATTTAAGAACTTTGAGAAAATAAAAGGAGATAAACTTTCTCCTTGACGCACTCCGAGCATGCCTGAAAACTCGTTGCTTGACGTATTATTGTATTTGACTCGAGACTTAATACTATTATACATACTTTTAACTACATTGAAAATTTTACCTCTTACTCCCAATTGTATTAATTTATACCACATACTGTTTCTGTCTATATACATGATATAATCAAAAGCTTTGCTAAAATCAATAAAACTACAATACATCTTCTTACCACTATTTATCATATGTGTAATAAGTCCATGAAGAACAAATATGTTGTCAGTTGTACTCATACCACTACGAAAGCCTGCCTGTGCTTCAATATATACATTGTAATTTTCAGCCCAATAGCTTAAACGAGTATTTAATAGTCTCGTAAATAGTTTACCCAACATACTTAATAATGTAATTCCTCTATAATTATCTGTGTCATTAATAGAACCATTCTTATGTAGTGGGACGATATATCCTTCTGACCAAGACGTAGGAAAAGTACCTGTGTTCAATATAGTGTTAAATAATGTGTATAAATACGGTAATAATTGGTGAGCACCCTGTACAAAGTATTAATTTAAAAGAAAACTGGACCAGCACGTTTACCATTTTTTAGCTGTCTAATAGCTTTTAATATTTCCTCATTACTTATAACTACATCAAGTTCACTGAACATAACTTGGAACTCGCCATTTAAAAAACGTTCATTAAAATACAAAACATCTTCATCGGGTTGGAAAAAAGGATCAGCAGGATTATTGACAGATTTAAAATATTGTTCAAAAGCAGACAACGATATATTTGGACATTTTACATGCGAAGCCTCTCTTAACATTTTCCAATATAGTTTCGCATTCTTATGCCTGTATGTTTCCAATTTTTTGGTTTGTTCATTATTATAATCTCTTTTACATCTTTTTAACATAGATTTATATTCAGAGCGTGATCTAACAAGTAAAACTCTGTTTTCGTCTGACTGACATTGTCTATAACAATTTAAATGAAAATGAAAAATAGTTCTCAGGTCTTCACAACTTTCATTAAACCAGTCATTATTTTGTTTACGCTTACTTGTGTCTGTACCATTATTGTGCCTAAGTGTTTTTTTTAATAAAGGGTTTGTAACACTATTCAATAAATTGGAAAATTCCTGTAAACTATATTTAATACCATTCATGTCAACACATGAACCCGTAGTTTGAGTTAAATTATTTAATTGCTCAACAAATACATCGCAGTTCAAAGCATCACCATATTCACATCTATGCTCACTATTCCATATATATTTGCAATCTATACCTATATGATCAACTTCATCAACACTATTACCATTCAAAACTGCATGCTATTTATATGGCCTTTATCTTGGGAATATCTCGGACTAAAACTATCTATGGAATATTCATCTGGCAGAATTTCGAAAGATTCGCTTGAGTCAAACATTACAAAATCTGGCTTATCAGAGGTGCGACTATTAAAGTCCCCCGCCAATAAAATGTTACAAAGACCATTTGTATCATTATGAATAAACGCAACAGAATCGGTTAATCTATCAAAAACATTATGTTCAATGGTATTAAATCTACTACTCCCCTCGGGCATAACATAACAAAGACCAACAAACAAATCATTTGTTAACGAAAATAATTGACCGTCTAGTCTCAGCCACAAAATATCATCTTCACTTTGAAAGAATAACGATTTTTCGTTTACAAAAGTATTTCGAACATATATAATTATACCACCTGAATCACGTTTGCATTTATTTGACTTTATTCTGTGTAACGCAAAACATTCAAAGTTATTAACATTAAACTCCTGTAAATCATTTGACCATGTCTCAGTAAACATAACAACATCATTTTCTTCAAAAATTGAAATAATTTCTGAACATTGCAACTTATTACAATTTTTTGAAACTAGACTTTGTACATTTAATAAGGCAAATTTCAATCGCACCCTCTCCTGTGCACGTTAACCAGTGTCATTTATTGTTCCTTCACGCACGCTTGAGTGTGAACTCAGTGATCGATTGCGAGATACATAGGCCGAACGATTATCCCGCCTATTACGAGACTGACTGGCTCTTTGCATCGATGACGACGACTGGTCCCGACTATGACGAGCGTTATGGCGAGATGCGTCTCGGGTAATATGCGAGCCATGTTCGGGTCTGGGTGGCTTAGGGGGATTAACCTTAGCCGATGGTGCTGGGAATATAGACCGATTTGTTGAGTTATTATGATTTCCAGCAGCAGACGAAATACGATTATCAGTGTTGTTTGCACTTTTGAGCTCACAGTTTCCACGTGATAAATCGAGGATGGACTCGTTTGATATGTGCTGGTCACGGGCTGATTCACGTTCTACCTGGACGGCCTCCTGGGATATACAGTTATCACTCACGATCATTGGGGAAGAACTATGAGCAGTAGGGCTAACTGGGGTGTCTTCATGAACAGAGTAGCGGTTGTTCAGAGTTTTGCTTGGCTGTAGTCGAGTAGATAATAATAGTACATTATCGCCTTCGTCAAGTACAGGAAAATCTACCAATCTGCTTTGTTGCATGATTGTGTTCCAGTCAGGAAATTCGTCCTGTATTACCTGCCTATTGCACACAAGTTTGGCCGGATAAACAATACGGACAGACGATTGAGGGTTATCCTTCTTAGTGTCTTTATATAATGGCCACAAGCGCTTCCGTGCGTCTGCTATAAAGATATGTAAGAGTTAATATGTAATGAATTTATACATAAAGATATGTAAGAGTTAATATGTAATATGAATTTATACATAAAGATATGTAAGAGTTAATATGTAATGAATTTATACATAAAGATATGTAAGAGTTAATATGTAATATGAGTTCATACATAAAGATATGTAAGAGTTAATATGTAATGTGAATTTATACATAAAGATATGTAATATGAGTTCATATATAAAGATATGTAAGAGTTAATATGTAATATGAGTTCATACATAAAGATATGTAAGAGTTAATATGTATTATGAGTTCATACATAAAGATATGTAAGAGTTAATATGTAATGAATTTATACATAAAGATAAGTAAGAGTTAATATGTAATATGAGTTCATACATAAAGATATGTAAGAGTTAATATGTAATGTGAATTTATACATAAAGATATGTAATATGAGTTCATACATAAAGATATGCAAGGGTTAATATGTAATATGAATTTATACATAAAGATATGTAAGAGTTAATATGTAATGAGTTTATACATAAAGATATGTAAGAGTTAATATGTAATATGAATTTATACATAAAGATATGTAAGAGTTAATATGTAATATGAATTTATACATAAAGATATGTAAGAGTTAATATGTTATATGAATTTATACATAATATTATTTGTTACATAGATTTCCATCAGGGTGTATTGGAATATTCCGACCTGCTTGATACCTTCGCCATCAGCTTGGAATATTCCGATACACCCTATTGGAAATCTGTGTAACGAATTTATCATCATTTCCGAGTAATTTCCGAACGATATTGATATATATCGTTGCAGTTATAGTAAACAAAAGGTATTTCACTTAGATTGTATTACAATGTCACTTAGATTGTATTACAATGTAAAATGTTTTTTGCGACTCGAGCCGGACGCTCTTCGATTTTGGGAAAGATTGACAAAACATGAGCTTATATCGAATCAAAGAAGCATTCCGAGATGGTTCTTAAACAAGTATGACTGATAAATACAGCAAGTGTAATTTGAATTTTCAAAATAAAACCGTCGAATGGACGAATTTGTAAATGTGTCACCTGTTTTCGAGGATGATCAAATATTTAAAAATAAATTAAAACAACAACAACAATAACAACAACAACAACAACAACAACAACAACAGCAACAACAACAACAACAGGCTGTGCACCCTGATCAATCATAGACAAATCATGTTGAATCGGGAGTTTATTTAGCTGTCCGCAATTTTTATTTTATTTATCAGTTGGCTTTCGTTCGCCGGCGGGTAATATGGTCTGGTATACATTGGCTCTTAACCAGTCAAAAGTGAAGGATTTTTAAGAAATGTTGATAAGAGCTGAATCTGATATGAATTTATATGTAATATGAATTCATGAATCGATGTCGATAAACTCATTTAAAATGATCTTCAAGCGCGAGTTGAATCATATCTCTTAAAGTTTCAGACAACGAGATTTCGACCAATATGTTTGCAATTACTCCTTACAAAATGCTAACTATTTTACAATATCGTATTTGCTGACGCTCTGCGATATACACCTTGTAAAGAGTCTTGTCGATGTGAACTTTAACATCAAAGTCATTGACGCAATGAAATATCTATTTCGACAAACTATTTCAAATGCTTTAAAGATTCCTAATTAAATGTAAACAATCGATTTGACCGGGAATATGTGGAGAGTATCAATAAGCAAATATTCATTGATTCCGATAACGATTCCTTCGTCTTTAAAGTCGTTATATAAACTTCTTTCCCGCTATTCCCGATGACGCGTGCAGTTATATCAATCGACCTAATAACAAAGAACCTTTCTCCGGGTATAAAGCCAATCAATAAAACATTTTTTGCAATGTGTACGATTTGAACAATGTCAACACGATTTTACTGGAGGTCTATATTACCATGGCTACGAACTTTAGCTTCAATAAGAATGCAAACGGGAATTAACAAAGAGACTGAACTTGGATTTGTTCCAATAAAACTAGACCAGGTACTGATAAATATAGATATACAGACATAGTATGAAGATTGGGAGACATTAATACCTGGCACCGCAAACCTGAATACTGGTATGAATAAGATGATATTGACAATACTTTAGAATTAAATACTTGAAAATGTCATAATAAATTATTCTTTTTTATTTCATTGATAGTTTGTCAGAAACGATCTATTTTTGGTAGAACATATTAAACACATGTTATTAGTTTGTTAAAACTGAACTTTATACAGTGGTGTGAAATGTATAAGCGACATATGTGTGAAAATGTGGACTCCGAGAAGAACCAGGAGACATTACATGCTTGTACTTAAGGCGATGTACTTTTAATAAAATAGGAGACCGAGAGAGTCCCTCCATATTAGGCCCTAAAAAGAGGTATATGATGTTTGTTTTTTGTGGATGTTGTTGTTGTTGTAAGATAAAATGACGCAACGCAACATACTACATTGACTGTATTTCTTTTTATCAAATAATTATTACCATATTACATTGTAAAATGATATATAGGGTCCTATAGAAACCACAGCGTCCGAACGCAATGGCATCGTAGGTCCGCACTGTACTGCAAACAAGGACTTAAAACTACAATGAAAGAGACAAAAAACAACAGAAAGGGTGGTGAAGACAGGGTTACCGACTTGGAACGGTCAGTAGGCAATAAGGCCTACTGGTTAGCTTGAATCGATTTTATATGATCACAATCATCGCTATTATCCTGTCTTCAGCGCCCAAATAGACAAGACAGTGTAAACAAAACTACAACCCATCAAAAGGAAATCTCTAACAATAAAGTCCACATCCAGAGAAACCAACTTAAGATATACATACAAAATAATAAACATCTCAGGATGTATCCAGAATCGTACTGAACAACCATAGTAGTTGCAGCTAAAGAGAAAACCAATCTAGGGTCCGACCAGAAATCCCGAGGGACGAAAGCTCATGCACCCACCTCCCTTAGTTGGGGTTTCAGTAGGTACAATCATAGAGTCCCAAGAGGTAGTCCAGTCATCGCACAAGTGAAAAGTGAAGCGTAATGACTGACTGTAGAGGGGTCAATCACTAAACATCCTTTCAGATCTATAGTACTCCCCATAGAGACAGCAGTATGTCATTGAGGATCTAAAGGGATATTTTTACTTAAGCACCTCATTGAAAGGGACACATACATTTTTATGTTATAAAACTGATAACATGTTCACAAAAAACATATAAACAGGGGAAAAAGCGTGCTATTGTACCTACGTAATACAATACACTGACTTTTTTTTTTAAAGAAATTGTTAGTTTTGATTTTCAATTATTTCTTAAGTGCATAAACATACCAAAATTTAGAATATCGATGACTAGGTTAATTGTCTCGTCCCATAGCCTTGCTATAGAGACGGGTAGGTGGCATAGACCTAGAAGTATACCATTAGCAGATAGAATATGTTTAATGGCAACAAACTTGAAGACGAGTTTCATTTCATTTTAGATTGCGATCTGTTTAATGACATCCGAAAAATATATATTAAAAAATATTTTTGGAATCGACCGAGCATGTTCAAATTAAAATAACTTTTTTACAGCAAAAATGAAAAAGAAATTAAAAATTTAATTGTGTATATTTTTAAAGCATTTGAAATGAGGAACACGCTAATGAATTGATTTGATGTAATTGTAATTCCATGTCTCATTTTCTCATTTTCTCCTTCTCAATTGTAATGTTTTGTGTTATTTTAATATTGTAATATTTTATTTTCACATAGTCATGTATATTTGTGTGTGGTGGTTTTGTCACGCTTGAAAATGCAAATAGAGCATTTATTTTTTATTGTGTTTGAAACGTATGTGTATGTGCTTATATGTCCATGACATGGATACGATTAAGTATAATACATCAACCATACCATTGATATATTTATATATGTTTAGTCACCTTCTCCGTGAAACTTTAAATGGAAATACTGACGTGTTCATGTGTTTGTTTCTATTTTTGTTTTCTGTTTGTGTTCTCTAAAAAGAAGTAAACAGTATAACTGTGTTTATTTTTTGCATCTGATATTTGTTAATACATATATGTACGGATCTTGCTACGCCTGTTAAAATGTATATGTGTAATATTGTATGATCACATGGGCCTATGGTTTACTGATTTTGAAATAAAGTGCTTATTCTTCTTCGACTAAGAGGATACAATATAACTATAATTGGCAATATAACATCGCATACAACATCATGCAAGTTTGGTGATTGACCCCTCTACTGTCAGTCATTACGCTTCACATTTCATTTTGTCTTGTGCGATGACTGGACAACCTCGTGGGACTCCATGATTGCACATTATGAAACCCTGAAAGGGGAGGCTGGTGCATGAACTTTCGTCTCTCAGGATTTTTGGTCGTACCCTAGATTGATTTTCTCGTTGGCTTCAACTGCTGTGGTTATTCAATAACATTCTGGATACACCCTGATGTGTTTTATGTATGTAGATGCACTGAACGACTTCAAAAACGCAGCAGGGAAATAAACTAAGATAACTGACATATTTCAATATTAAATTTTAATTTCATCTACTCTATTTAACAATATCTACAGTTGATTTGCTGAAAATGTTATTCAAATTGATCAACAATAAACTTGTTAAATTCAGAGCATAACAGTACGAACCCACAAAAGCAAAAGTCACAAAACTAATACCCGGTATATCCCAATATGCGTAGATGTCATGCGTGCATTGCCGCTAATGGTGGATATTGTGATTTTTGCTTTTGGGGGTAGTACTGTTATAATTTCAATTTAACAAGTTTAATGTTGATAAATTTGAATGAAATTTTCAGCAATTCAACTGTAGATATGGTTAAATAGAATAGATGAAATTAAAATTCAATTTCTATTGAAATATGTTAGTTATCTTAGTTTATTTCCCCGTTTTTGTTTTTAAAGTCGTTCAGTGTATATATGTTTACAGCAGCATCTACGTGTATCATTTGCTAATTTCTCTGGATGTGGACTTTATTGTTAGGGATTTTACCTCACTGGCTTGTCAATTTGAGCGATGAAGACAGGATAATTGTACACTCAAAATCGACATAAGCTAACCAGTAACCAGTAGAAGTAGATATAAAAGTCGAACAGGAAATTTAGCATTAAAGACCACAGAAACAAACAATAATTACAAAGATGGATAAAAGGCAAGATATGACATTATAAACATAAAGGGATTGATAATAGTGCTACCATCTTGGAACGGCTAGTGACAAAAAACTTTGGGGGTTTAAACCAGGTTCTAGGGTGCACCAAACGTCATTTTTACCCTATTGTCAACCCTATAAAACGGGACAGTGTAAATAAAGATATCCCCGCCAGGTAGTATTCTCTAACAAACAATGCAGCATTAATCATGTTAATAGGCTATATAAGTAAAACAGATAAACTATCATGTATATATAATAAACAAAAAAAAGCATAGAAAGCCACAAAGCAAGTACTCAATGACTTGGCAGAAGCGAGAGCAGCAACAAGAGAACAAACTGTTAAAGGTACGACAAGACAAGATTTAAGACAAACATCAAACGCTACGGTCCTTTGAGAATTTAGGAAGACGTCATCATGGGGTCTACAATCTGTCCGGTCATCGCACAGTCAAAGAGGAAAGCATAGTTGCGAACTGTAAATTGATCAACCACAAAACATTCAGTGCGTTGCAAAACGATAGGGTCATAACCTCTTTTGATAAACCATTTAACAAGTTTTATAAAGATTGTATGAAAGTGAAGATGACCAAGGATCTTGCGAAGTTTGTAAATCATATCACCATCAGGTTGTGACAGTCCTTGTCGCAGAAGAGTTCTTTAATTACTTTTATATTTTAAAAGTAGATTAGGGTTATGATAATAAAATATTGCAAATGGTTCTCCATGTTAAAGGGACACTGTCCGTAACTTTTAGCTTATAAAACACACACTAATTATGTTCGCAAACATTACACACCAAACATTATTGAATATTTACTAATTAAAGCAGGATTGTTTGACGGAATTCAATCGCGGTACAAAAAAAAAGAGAAACCATTTCGGGCGTTTGAACTCGCAGCCCAAACTAAAATTACACTCGCGGTAATAATAGTGAGCGTGAGCGTAAAGTGGTCGACATAGCTCCCGACTGAGCTAACCGGGCTATACATATTCCGCACTTCATACTATGATGAAAACCTAATGCGCTAATGGAAGTCACGTGATCGCAGAAAAGGTAAATACGGTGGGTCCCACTTTATTTACAAATAATAATTTCAGCTTCTTTTTTTTCAAACTCACGAATGTATTACTACAGACTTCTTAGTGTCTATGCTCATGTTTTCATGTATACATTTTACTGAATACAAGTCAGACAGTTATGTGGTTATGCTCAATATCTGCTTACTTACGGACAGTGGTCTTTTTTTTACGTTCCCGCTATTGCGACCATTAATGGTATATCCCTTGCACGTGTCAATATGTTCTTACACCATAAAACGTAGTGGGCGTTATTCGATCTGATGTATTTTTAATAATTGCACACCTTTGATATTTTTGTTTTCTATTGCAGGTGAGAAAAAAATACAGTAAAAGATTAAATGAACAGCGAATCTGAAAGCAAAATGTCACACTTTTATTGGTGCTCAAGCGGTGTATGAATTTATATTTAAAGTCTGGAAAAAGAGAGCCATGACGTGGTCTCGCCTTAATTCCATTAAGCGATGGAGAAGCTTATATTAGCAGGATTTTATAGCGGATATTTCGACTATAAAACAAGTTTAAAAACATATTTTACTGAATAAATTTAAAATTACATTTTAAAAGTTTTAATTTTACATATGGAAACTTTCTAAGCCGAAATTAAGGTTCATACTCCAGCAAACCCCGTTTTCGCTTCTTGGAGAAGGAGTTGGATGGGGTCTGAAAGTTAATACTTGGACTACGTAATGATTTCTTGACACCATTAACAGGGTCAAAGTTGGAAATGTTCCAGTTTTGGTGCATTTTCGTGACAAGGTCAGTATATATGTATTTTACTTTACCAAAAAACTTACTACAGAACTTGACGTGTTTCACATTCAGAATGGAGAACTGGATTATATTCTTACAAAACCGAAGTGTGTTGTGAGACCTACGGATCGATATACTGTCTCATAATTATAGGTAAATATCGTTAAACCTACATTATTCGCCGAGCGTGATCCAGGTGAATACAATTCTGATTATGTGTGTTATGTATACTGGAAGGGGAAGAAATTATTGTGAACTATTTTAGTTTCGTTTTATATATAGTAATTAGAACAAATGCTGATTAAAACTAAGTGGATTGTTATGAATTATGCACTATATGTTCAACATCATCAACATCATCAACATCATTTAAACATCAGCTTTACATTGAGTACTTGCTTTGTGGCTTTCTAGGCTTTTGTTTTTTTATACTATATACAAATGATCATTTATGTGTTAAACTTATATTGCCTATTAATGCTATCTTGTTTGTCAGAGAATATAACCTGGCGGGCATATCTTTATTTAAACTGTCCCGTTTTTTTAATGATGATATTAGGGTAAGAGCGAGGTTTGGTGAACTCTAGTGGTTTAAACCTCCAGCGGCCTCTTTGGCGGTAGCCCTATTGTCAAGCATTTTAAGTTTGTGATGTCATATCTTGCCTTTTATTCATCTGTGTAGTTGTCCGTGTGGTTGTCTGTGGTCCTTGAATGCTACATTTACAGTTCGACTTTTATATCTACTTTTTGTGTACTTCACCCTATGTATTTACCAAAACTACGTTTTATCCCAAATGCATTTCTACTAGTCTATGGTACGTCACCTTAGATCACTTATCATCTTGATCGGTCTGCTTAATACATATAATACATCACAAGAATAGTATAAATTGTTTTACGTGTTGGATCTAATTCGAATTGTGGTATTAATGGTTTGCAACACCCTCATGCCAGTTCTCTGTTAGTGAGTAGTTCTAAGTAGTATGTTCCGTCCGCCTTTTACCAATAGGACGTCCTAAAGTAACAATAGAGTCTGGATTGTCAGTTCTTTGTTAATTCACATGACTGCTATTTATAGTTCATAGGTCACTCACACTGATCACTGCAGAAGGATAGATATGCATGAAAAGTTCGTTCTTCAACGACAAGGGGAGTGTTGGACCTCATTTTTCAGAGAACGCATTCTTCAGAACGAATCCGGCCGCATTTTTCTCAGAATTTGGACGCATTTTTCCCATTACCCGCGAAATTTGCGTTCACCATCTATTTATCATGTACCATGAAAACGCATTTTTCCACTCAGGTAAAATACCCTTAAAAGATGACAACATGTAGACAAAATCCATTTTCCCAATTAATATCAATTAATAGCTATTTTCATGAAGTTATGGATATTGTAGCAAAAGTAAACTTTAATGTCATACAAATAAACAATATAATACCGTCCTTTCCCTGTCTGTCTGTCTGTCTGTCCGTTGGTCACTCTGTCCGTCCCTCTGTCAGTCTCACTTACTGACTGGCTGTCAAAATGAAGAAGCGGTGGGAAGAGGATGAATACAGAAAAATACAGTGACGGTGACGGGATAATGTGCAAATCTAGCTTTCGACCTCTGGATTCAATATTCAACATTATATTATGACCCTGCCCTTTAAACAAAAGACCTGGATGGTGTACGTGACACATCGTCTCGTTTAATGGTGAATTATTAGATAAACTTAAGATACATTTGATAGTTGGATTGTGAATTTATAGATCGCAGTTTCGATCCCTACCACCACCCGGCAACGGTCACTGTGATGATTGACCTAGGATTTTCTCCGATGGTCTTTCGTCTCCTACCGCTGTTTCAAGTTGGAAATTTGTAACCTCTTGCAGTGAACCGAGATCCGCACAGGCAAGACTGACAACATGACCCTGATGTTAAAGAATGACCCAACAATAAATAAAAATCGTCCATGTATGACAGATTTGCCTATGCAAATTACATAAGAAACGTTGCTAAACTACGATACAATGTGACCTTGAGAGCAAAGGGGAGAATTAGAATGTGTCGGAAGAAGTACAGTATTGGTATTGTTTTCATATTTGCCAGTAATCCTGCAGTGTATAACAAAGACATGTACAGACCGGACATTTAGACCAAGGTAGTCCCCACAACACAGACAGTTTACAAACGTGAACTGTTTTCACCAGAGCGGGTTCAAACTAATGGTTGTGATGGGAAAGTGATTACAAATCCACGGTCTAAAACTTTCTTTACACACGTATGAAAAATGAGTTTCTGTTAAAAATCGCCGAATTTGTCACATTGCAAAATGTGAAGGCTTTTAAAAATCATGTGTTTGACCCCGGATTTGTTCAGCCTAGTAAGCTATCCTTTTGATATGCTATATATGGCACTGAGTGATGGAGGAAATGTGTCTATATGTGTCAATGTTCCTAAGCAAACATGTGTTTTCGTGTTATTGACATAATCTTGAGGTGACTTTTTAACACGGATTCATCTACACCATCAATTGCCTCTCGTGAGGATGACAATCATGTAAATAGTGCTAATAGCTATGCCATAGAAATTTCAAACACTAAAATGCAATATATTTGCCAACGCCCGCTAAATGCCGAGTCATTTCCACAGTAAGATATTGCGGGAACATTGTGAAGTACCACGCAGTCTTGGTATCAAGACGTTCAACAACGGCATGGCTGCAATACATCTTAAAAGTATAGCATGCCTAATGAAAGCCAATAAATACTGAAAAGTGGATCCTTGGAGGAAGAAACACTAATAAGAGATACAATTTGCAGACTCGGTTTTATTGAGTCTGTTCATGAGAGGTAATGTTAAGCGCAACACCACTCACTCCTCCTAGCACCGACTTAAAGTCAAAAAGATTGGGCTTGATGATCCGAAAGGACCAGTAAGTAATAACTTTACTGATTTGTAGTCGGGGCGACGTTTTACCGCCGCTACACAGCACTACACAAACGCTACTGTGAATTTCAATAAATACTGAAAAGTCCAAAAGTCCAAGTCCAAAATTGAACAAATAGTCCTGCGACCGCTACAGCTATGATTTCAGTGTATGTTACCGTAGCAAATATAGTTTCTCATGTTTAACATGATTCCTTGCATGCGCAAGGTAGAGTAGCATCCTGCAATCTGAGTTTTCGTTTGTAAATGGTTTAACGTCAGATACATCAACAGCTTCATCATCATTGCTGCGTGTTGTCTGTGGACCTTATCTTTAAAGGTAGAACGCAAGGTTTTGCCTGATGGTAAAGGATACCTTTTTACACACTTTGACAAGAAGAAATGATCTGGACAGTTTTATTCCTGTCATTCTCAGACGAATCTTCCAATTTGGTGGCAGTGATGTTGTAGCACCTACTTTATCTGTATCACCAGTACCCATACTGATTCTGACATAACTTTTCACAAAATATTTTTGTACCCATCCCGATCGATATCTTCTCTTGGTGTCGTATTGCATGTTTACCATTGCATGGGAGGTAACCATGTCTGTAATGCCATTGAATGCTTTAACAACATGGTATGATTAACTGGGGTAAAGTTGATCATATAATGACTAACGACTGTTTGCTATCGATATTTCAGTTTTTGAAATTGTGGTATTGTTCGTTTTCTGTCGTCACACTAGAGCTCACTGAAGCAATTCAGAACTAGCTCCCTTCAAAACAAGTTCTATATTAATGACTATAGTAGTATAGATAATAGGGGTTTAAGCACAGTTTCCATCGCGACGGGTAAATAAGCACTTATCAAGTTGTCTCTAGCGTCCTTAATGAAAGATGCAAACGCCAAATGACGATAGAATACTTGATAGCGTACTTGATACCAGACGCCTCTACAACTATATAAACTGATTGATGGCCCCGCTCGGGAAAACTCCCCTGATGATTTTAATTATGATAATGATAAGTATCCCCATTTAGATGGGGATGTTCCCCGAGCAACTTCTTATGGGGTCTGTGTGTCTCAACTTATTAGTTTGTTTGGAGCTTGTACTCGAGTTTTGTTCAGACAGCCGTGGTTGTTGTCCTAGGCGGTATGTGTATATTTTGTTTCGACTGCCGTGGTTGTTGTCTTTGTCGGTATGTGCATATTTTGTTCTGACAGTCGTGGTTGTTGTCCTCATGGACATGGACTCACATTCCCTGCCTGGAAATATATATTCCCCCTCGCCTAACGGTTCGGGTGAATATAATTTCCAGACAGGGAATGTGAGTCAATGTCCCCTGTCAAGAATTCTAATAACTAATAATGTCCTAGTTCTCCAAAGGTGATGCTCAGTTCTTTCTTGACATGGTTTATTTATGAACCAAGTTTAAAGGTTTAGTGTCTGTGTGTTGTTTTCCTCCACCTATGTCAAGCCCTATATATTTCTGAACACTGTCTAATTGCTCAATGCTACAGAAGTTTCGATAAAAGCCTATTAGTGCATAAACCCTTTGATGAGACTATTCTTTGCTAGTAGACCTGATCCTGGGCGATTTTTGGACACGTTCTGCTTGGTAGTCTGGATGTGTACGTTTTGTTTAGACTGTTTTGATTATTGTCCTGTCTTGTTTAGACTGCTGTCCTGGTCTGTGCTTATATGTTTTATTCTGCCGGCTGTTGTTCTTGTCCTACTAGGTATGTATGTGTTTTGTTCCAACTGCTTTGTTGTTGTCCTAGTCTGTATGGGTGTGTTTGCTTACGACTTTTGTTCTGACAGCCGTGGTTGTTGTGCTCGGCGATATGTGTTTATATTTTTCGAGAGCCGTGGTTGTTGTCCTCGGAGATATGTGTATATTTTGTTTCGACTGCCGTGGTTGTTGTCCTCAGAGGTATGTGTGTATTTTGTTCCGACTGCCGTGGGTGGGTGTTGTCCTCGGCGGTATGTGTATATTTTGTTTCGACTGCCGTGGTTGTTGTCCTCGGCGGTATGTGTATATTTTGTTCCGACTGCCGTGGTTGTTGTCTCGGCGGTATGTGTATATTTTGTTCAGACTGCAGTGGTTGTTGTGCTCGGCGGTATGTGTATATTTTGTTTCGACTGCTCTGGTTGTTGTCCTCGGCGGTATGTGTATATTTTGCTCCGACAGCCGTGGCTGTTGTCCTCGGCGGTATGTGTATATTTTGCTCCGACAGCCGTGGCTGTTGTCCTCTGCGGTATGTGTAAATTTTGTTCAGACTGCAGTGGTTGTTGTCCTAGGCGGTATGTGTATAATTTGCTCCGACAGCCGTGGCTGTTGTCCTCGGCGGTATGTGTAAATTTTGTTCAGACAGTGGTTGTTGTCCTAGGCAGTATGTGTATATTTTGTTTCGATTGCTCTGGTTGTTGTCCTAGGCGGTATGTGTATATTTTGTTCCGACTGCCGTGGTTGTTGTGCTCGGCGGTATGTGTATATTTTGTTTCGACTGCTCTGGTTGTTATCCTAGGCGGTATGTGTATACTTTTTTTAACTGCCGTTGTTGCTGTCCTCAGCGGTATGTCTATATTTTGTTTTGACAGCCGTGGTTGTTGTCCTAGGCGGTATGTGTATATTTTGGTCCGAATGCCGTGGTTGTTGTGCTCGGCGGTATGTGAAATCAGGTGCTCTATCCACTGATGTTTAACGCTACTTGAGAATTGAATTGAATTGGATTTTATAGTCGCACCAACAGCTAAGGTCATATGGCGACTTTCCAGCTACCACTGGTGGAGGAAGACCCCAGGTGCCCCTCCGGGCAATTTTCGTGCACGGGCGGGCACCTGGGTAGAACCACCGACGTTCCGCAAGCCAGCTGGATAGCTTCCTCACATAAAGATTACTAGGCCCCTGAGGGATCGAACCAACAGCGGTGAGGGGCAAGTGATTGCAAGTCAGAGACTCTAACCACTCGGCCACGGACGCCCCTACTTGAGAAAATAGTATACTAACTAACATTTATTATGAGGCAAAATAACCGTTAACATATTTAAAGCAGCTCAAGATGGATCAATAACTATATAGCCCATCTTGTCGCACGTGTAAATTAACATTGCCTGGTGTAATACTGTATGTTATCAATATGAAACTAATACTTCGCCTCAAAACAACCATATTGTTATTTAGCGCTGGATGAGTTTGTGTGCGCGCGCTAGTTATTACATAATGCCTATTTAGTGTTAAAAATGCTACAACATACCAATAAATAGCCGTGGTCTAATAGTTCAGAGTACATTCTTCAAAACTTAAAAATGCAAGGCTGTGGTTCAAATCCCGTTCCGGGCAACTATTTTTATCACATATTCTGAAGCCATATATTAATCGATGTTACCTGTACGGAGGCTTAATAAAACTGTGAAAAATTACGTATCGATTTCTCTGCTTATATTATATGTACCGACTTTTGGGGAGCTCGACGATATGAAACTACTTCACACGTGACTCATTCATATTCATGAGTTATTACCAGCTAAAATAGGGACTGTGTAGCTTTAACTTAAAAAAAGGGTACATAACACAATCCGAACCAGGAAAATAAAACATTCAACCAAATAACAAAGCATCCTGGTACGTTTGTTATATACTTTTCAAGATCGGTGAAGCTTAACATAAAACCATTCACGGTTATCGTGAAAGGATAATGTTACCGTATGACATCGTGTTTACCGTGTGCGCTAATATACATTTAAATGCAAAGTATAGCGTTATTCAGGGCCGAATTATAGTCGCCACAAATCGACATGTTTTCTTATTAAACTATACTTGATATGGAAGAAACGTGAAGATAAACATAATAAATACTAGGTCACTATGGCAACAAGGGATTTATTCACAACTTTAATGTAAGTATATATTGTCAGTTTGCAATCTTTTCATTTATTATATACTTCCCAGTGAAATAGTGGATTGAATGGTTAGAATAAACCTTATATTCTCATTGTTTACATTTTGTTCTCACTGCTGGAAAAAATGGAACTATTTTTGTCTACATTTGCTTATAACAGTCATAATTCGTGTCAAAGTTTAGAACTATATTCTATGCGCACTAAATATATGTAAAACGCCTCACGCGCTGGCGTTACTATATTTATCCGCTAATACGTTAAAGGGGAACTGTCGGAACGAAATGTATTTTCTGTTTGAAACAGTTTGGTAGTGTTGCAGGATAAAAACTATATAATAAATAGAATATTTGTTGGTTAGTCGTGAATATTGCATTTTTTTTTATCTCGAAGTGAGAAAACTTATATTTTTACGAGTCCTACACTAGTGGAAATATAAGTTTTCTCATGTCTTGATGAAAATAATGCTATATTCACGGCAAACCAAAAAATATCCTCTATATATCTTTAATATTTGTTTCGTCACATTTTACGTATTTCGCTGATTGTGATTTCAGTGGGGAATCCGTGTCCCTTGGACACATTTCTAGTTTAACTAAGGACACTTCGCTGGTTAGAAACTCTATTCTTAGAAGTTTGTGTTGTATCGTTTTATAATTTAGTGCTGTCTATACAGCTACATATATTTATCAACATAATTTTTCAAATGCAGTAGACTGGCTGTTTTCCCAAACATATATATGAAAACTATAAAAAAAACTTGTACCTACGTGGTTATAATATAGGTCACGTAGAAACTAATACAACACAAACAAATGGCACAGTACTATCGTTCAGTAAAATAAGAAAATTTATTATATACTTTCCAGTGAAATAGCGGATTTCATGTTTAAAATAAAACCTTATATTTTCAATGTTTATATTTTACATGTGAAAATATAATATATATATTTTCACTCAAAATGATGTTATGAGGGTCATAACGTCATTTTGAGTGAAAAAAAAAATATTTTGTTGTTTACGTTGTTCACGTTTCTGACCTCATTGTTTTGACGCATTATATATTTTCTGCACACATTTCCAGGTTGTGAGTATATAATAAATATAATATTTTTGGTTTATCGTGAATATAGTATTTATTTTTATCTCGAAGTGAGAAAAATCTAATATTTTAACTCGTGCTAAAGCACTCGTGAAAATATGTTTTCTCACTTTTCGATGAAACAAATATCCTCTATATATCATTATTGTGGCTGGTATCAATCTTTATCATAAAGGGCCATAACTCGTATACAGTTACTGAAAACAATTATATCTTCATATCATGTGAATTCATCATGCCAAATTTAAAATAATCAAATGGCCACAAAAGGTATGCACTTGAATATGAGAACGAATACGTCTAAAATAATGAAACCAACATTATTTTCCCTTTATGATCATTCTCATATCACGCAAGGTAACCATGCTAACTTTGAACAAGACAAATATAAAGCATGCGTTATATATGTAGACGATTTTCAATAATGGGTTAGTTTGTGGAGGCTTTGTTCAAGTCACATAACTGTAGTCGTCGATATGGAGATGACAGGAAGGTAAAGTGAAGAATTAAAAGATACTGTATGAATACAGATATTTGGTCTTACGTATACATTATTATACGTGACGTTAAAGGGAACATATTCAAGTATTTTCAATTAAACGATTAACACCTGAGCTATTACAAAGATAATTTCAGTGACCATGCTACAATATAATATAAAAGTCATATTTACTTAAATTTTACAAGTGATTATGATATGGGCCCTATTTATTGTTCATGTTTTAGTTGTATTCAGGCTCAAAACACCCTCGGAGTTGCCGTTAAGGCAATCAAATTTGCATTTTAAATAAATTACAAGTGATCTGATAGAAAATATTTAATTTCTTAACTTCTTTACTTCATTATAATACTCAGATATTAATGGGTGCCGAAACGCCTAGGGTAAAAATTAAAATATATGCCGAAATGGTTTGATGCCGAAACGTCTAGGTGCCGATTCGTCTAGGTGTCGTAATGGTTTGGTGCCGAAACGTCCTGAATCGATCTTGATCGCACAGACGCAAAACTTGAGCATTGTCTGCAATTATTAACAAGCATTTTTCATCTACTGATCATTGGGACCCTGCTTTAATTAGACTAATATTCTATATACACAATAGTTTTCGTCTATAATAAATCCACTTGAAGATAAATGAATGAGGAGTAATACACGCAATAAGTATGTAGACAGACGGGAAGACTGACACGTTCAAAGCAGAATACCCCATTCATTTCGTTTTCAGTGGATATAATTAAGTATTCACTGAGCTTTTAATAATCGGCAAATACAACAAAAACAAAGTAGTCTTAGTTTGTACCGAATGCCAAACAACCACATATTGGTTTCCTGTAACTGTCCGCAAAAAAAGGTAGGATTTGAAAAAGCAGTATTTTTAAAATTAAGAACACGAGCTTCCAAACTATTTCACGATTGCTCAACTATCACTACCACACATTTTCAGAACGGTTTTATTGGGGAGGGTGGTGGGTGGGGAGGTAGATGTGGTAGATTGTTTTTGTGTCGTGGGTAAAAGGCGGGTTGATTGGGTTACAGGTAACACATAACCTTTCTGTTTTGGCCTAATATGCATTTCAAAAAATAGCTCCTTTGATTTTTAAGTCGATCTATAAGTGCAGCAATAGTTATGATTTTCATTCGATTTAATCATTTATTTTCTTTTATGGAGATGTGGTCAATAGACTTCGGAAGTTAAAGGGATCTAACGGGTTTTATGACCACTTAGCACACTTAATCAGGAAATTCGTCAGAAAGAATGCGACCATTTAGTTTTGCAACGCACTTCATGTTTAGTGATTGACCCCACTGCAGTCAAACAATACGCTTCACATTTCCCTTGTGCGATGTCTGGACAACCTCTTGGGACTCTATGATTTCGCCTGCTGAAACCCGGACAAAGGGAGGTAGGAGCATGAACTTTCGCCCCAATATTTTTTATACTGAGGTGTTTCTAATTTTTACTTGTATATATCTTTACAACAGCATTTCAGTGTATCTTTCGCTAATTTCTCTAGATGTGGACTTTATTGTTAGATATTTCCTTTCGATGGGATGTACTTTTATTTACAGGGTTTAATCAATTTGAACACTGAAGACAGGATAATAGCGAGGTTGTGTACACATATAATTGATTTAAGCTAACCTGTAGGCCTTATTGTCTACTGACCGTTGAAAGTCGGTTACTCTGTCTTCACCACACGTTATGTTATGTATTGACATTTTAATTATGCTCATATTTCTGTTTATGGTGCAGTATTGACCTACGGTGCCATTGCGTTTGATTGTTGTGGGTCTTATAGGACTATTTTTGTCATTCTTCCATATCCTTTGATGCCGAAATATGTCATTTTATCACTTTTTCTTAAAATTCCTCCGCTTTTGATTGGTTAAGATTCAAGGTGTACCAGACCATATTACCCTCCTGTGACCGGTACTGAAACGTGAAATCAAACTGGCCGACGGATACAGGAAGTCCCGACTTATGTTTCTATAAATTCTACTGTATACTGGTTTATCAGGGTATACACTGTGGATTTATTTATTTTTTTGTCAATATTTTTGACAAATCCGTCTATATAACAATATTTTGTCTTAATTCAAATTTAACATATACTATTTATCAGTCATATCGTTAAAAGAGTATGCCATAATGTGTTCTTTGATTCGATATAAGCTCACGTTTCGTCAATCCTTCCTCCAACAGAAAAAAAAACAACCGTAGTAAAATTTGTTTTACAATTTAAGGTAAATAACTTTTATTTACTATAATTGAAATTACATGCATCAGTATTGCTCGGAAATGGTGATGCATTCGCTACACAGAGTTCCTGTAGTGGGTGTGGGAATATTGTCCAATCTATTTGATTTCATTGCACCCTTCATCCACTATTTAGGGTCAGAGTGAACTTAAATCAAACAAGTAGGAATATTTCCATAAACCCTGATGGAAATCTGTGTAACTAATTATATCCTACTTTTGCCCAAAAATTGATTATCGTATGAATGGACTGGACATATATATTCGTAACTTGTAGCACACTCTTTATCGAAAGATCACGTCGACAATATTGAACAACAAAATCAAAAAACAAAGCAGCAGCAGCAGCAGCAAAAACAACTCTAATTACCTAGTGTCTTCACACATGACAATTTCATAAGAAGACAAATGAATTTTAAATGAAAAAGAAACTCAGCAACACCAACAGCAACATCAACAACAGAAACAACGATTTTCCTATTCATATCAGTATACAATTCAGATAAAAAGGAAAATAGTTTTTTATCATTCCATCTTACTCCATAATTATATCGTCGACAAATACCTGTCCCAGAGTTACGTTTCTCGGAAAGCTGGGTGTCAGGTTGATAGAGTGTAATAGAAAATAATTCATTTATATCAAGAATAGATTATTATGAAAAAATGAAGCACAGTGTTTCTTTTCAAAATGATTTTTTTATTTCCCTTTGTTTCAGGTACCTACATATTGGACAACTTTTGCTGTTTTCGAAGAAGGCACATGCAGTGTCTTATTTAATAGACCAACATATTCAACACGAGGAAGACATTTGCGTAACATGTTGCTGTAGTAAAACATCGACCAACAATATAACAAACTATTTGGTCGACTGTAGCAATACTAAGTTGACACAGATTCCACGTAAATTGCCTATAAATACCACATGCCTGGACTTGAGCAATAACCAGATTGAAAATATCTTCAAGGATACTTTCATCGACAACAACTTCTACAGTAATTTAAAGTTTCTGTCATTATCGAATAATACGCTTACACAAATTAAGAAAGACGATTTCAGAGGATTAACACCTCTGACGATGCTTGATTTAAGTCTGAACAAAATACGATACTATGATATCGATGAGCATTCATTCGAACCCCTGACAAGTTTAGTTTACCTTGATATAAAGCAAAACTTTAGCAATGTTCTTCCAAACGAAACATACCCCGACATCGCATTAAGCCAGGTAAAGAAACTACAGACGCTGGTAATCGATGGTCTCTATGGTAAACATCTCGGAAATGGTTTTCAGGAACTGACCGCTCTGCGGGAAATATTCTTTTCAGGACACTATGGGCGATGCAACATAACAAAAATGGACAACGATTTCTTTGACAATGTACGTACCGCAAAATATTTTAGTTTATGGTTGTCCAACTGTTCACTTGAATATATCGAAAAAGATACCTTCAAATATCTGACAAATCTTACAGCTTTAGATATATCATGGAACGTTAAACTTACATTTAACAGTTTACCCAATGTAACACATGGTCTAAAACAGACAAACATTACATATCTGAACCTGAATTCTCTCCACGAGTACTATATGCCGAATGAATGTACGAAGCTGACGTCAGATTCTATAATGAATCTTCAAAATACTTCACTAAAAATACTAACTCTTGAATCGAATGTCCTCATAGGTGCCACGGTTGGTTTTAATGATGCGTGGCCTCGTAAACTGCAATATCTATCTCTCCGTGACAACGTGCTAATGCTTGGAAAATATGTTCTAAGAGTAAATGAAAAACACACCCTGCATGGACTACTTTACCTTGATATGGCTCAGCAGTTTAAAGAACATATGCCACCGGAGTTTCATCCGAAAGAAACTTTAAAGGACGATAAAAGCTATTTTGAAACATCTCCACAAGAAGTGACATGCATAAACAATCGTACAATAAACGATACAATATTCAATCATTTTTGTAAAAACATGTTTAGACGAAATAGAGAATTAAATTATTTTGAAGAGATTTCAAACCGGGTTGCTCGTTTACAATCACCTAGATCCAACATAATGCCGCTCCATTCCAAGGAATATGTTTCTACGGACATATACAATGACTACCACGACGAGTCTAACGTCAGCATGCTAGCATACTTAGATATATCTGAAAATATGCCAGGATTTATTACAACCCCACAGATAATGTTTGGCCAAATGCCGCATTTAAAGACTTTAAAAACGTCACAGGTTCACTTGGGATTTAACTTGCAAAACAACAAAGAGTTCGTTAACTATCTTAAAAGGCATACACTACAAGTGCTTGACCTCAGCAACAATGACATAATAGATTTGCAGGACAATACATTTGACCAAATACCAAACCTAAAGGAACTAAACCTATCAAACAATCGGTTAAACAAGACAGTATTTTTAAATGAAATGCGCAATCTAAGTTACTTAAATTTAAAAGGAAATATTCTAGAAACCATATCAGCTGATACGAGAGAGTTGTTTGACGAACTGGATAACTTTACGCTGAATATTGAGGGCAATAACATTAAATGCAACTGCCAAAATTTAAACTTTCTGAAATGGATAGTTGCAACCAAAGTGCACTTTGACGATTTTGATCAATATCGATGCACATTTAACAATGGCACCAGAGAATCTCTAAGATTTCTCAGTAACGTTACAATACCACAACTTGAGAAGGAGTGTTTCCCGGAAACCTTTTATACGCTGATACTTGTTTTAAGTCTTTGCTTACTGGCTTTCATTATCATCTTAGCTGTAGGCCTTGTCTACAGATATAAATGGAATTTGCGCTATCTTTATTATACGGCGAGGTTAAAGCTCATCAATGGATATCAGCAAGTCAGAACCGATGAAACACAATTTGAAAAGGATGTTTTCGTATCGTATGCAGATGAAGACCGTGGATTTGTTCGTTCGGATGTTTTACCACAACTTGAAGCTCTCGGAAATATTTCTCTTTTAGTACATGATCGTGATTTCCAAGCTGGTGAATATGTTGCTGACAACATCATGAACGCCGTGACGTCATCACGTAGGACTCTTGTTATACTCACAAGCGCGTACCTAAAACGAAAATGGTGTCTGTATGAAATCAATATGGCTAGGTTAGAAGGGATTGAAACGGGCAGAAATGTTTTATGCGTGATGATGAAAGAGGAGATTCCGATCGAAGATTTACCACTGGGAATCATGGATATCATCCAAAAGAAAACATACCTCGAGTATCCTCAGGAAGTTGAACACCAAGAAGGATTCTGGGAAAGAATGAGAGCAGCTATTAGGCCATAACGATTATTCCAAATACTGATGTAGCAAAGTTTACAACATATGTATACCTACTAACGACTAGTTATATCTATATAACTTACTTATTTTGAAAATCCGAACTCTATAGACACAATATAAATGACTTTAACCAACCAAGCCAAACCCAAAAACGCGAACGTCGAACTCATAGTTCATTTTACGCATATTCAATCAATCTCGGGTATTTTTTAAGAACCCGTCATATACATTTTATCGGCATATATACATTATTTTATGACCTGACCACATGGATAGGGTTGTTTATAAACGACCTTGTAGTGTAATGATGCCGTTATTTGGCGAGTTGGTGCCTTTCAGCAGGATCTTCATATCTCCCGATGTCATGATGCTTCATTAAATGCGAAATGAGGTGATGTCCAACTGTTAATATTTTACGAAATGATTTGCATATCATTTTTATTTACCTTTATATCTTGTGCACTACATGATGTGTGATGCGTGTGTGTATTTAAAGACGGTAGCAGTCATGAACTCGACACTTGCAAACACAAGTCTAAAATAGATAAATGAATGCTGAAAACACAGTCCTTAACAATGTATTGTTGAGTTTTACGTTTATGGCAGAATGTGTCAGTATTGTTATTAGTGGTAATGTAGTAGGAGTGATGATAGATGTAGTAGTAAAAGTAGTAGTAGTAATAGTAAGAGTAATAGTAGTAGTAGTAATAGTAGTAGTAGTAGTAGTAGTAGTAGTAGTAGTAGTAGTAGTAGTAATAGTAGTAGTAGTAGCAGTAGTAGTAGAAGTAGTAGTAGTAGTAGTAGTAGTTGTAGTAGTAGTAGTAGTAGTAGTAACAGCAGCAGCAGTAGTAGTATAAGTAGTAGTAGTTGTAGTAGAAGTAGTAGTAGTAATAGTAGTAGTAGTAGTAGTAGTAGTAGTAATTTTTCGGTCGAGTAATGTTTTTGTTTGCGAGAGACCATTTGATACAAACCTAACATTACCCAACATTCAAACATTTTTATTTCATTAAATCTATGTTTAGCTTCACTAATAATGTTAATGTCAACTGTGCAAACGGCATATACTTCTGATCATGCAAATACATTTCGCAGTCCTCCATCTACCCATATTTGCTATGGTGCTTATGTAAAAGCAAAGTGTGTTAACATCCCCAAGACGGATATAATGAGAACGAAATTCTGCTGGACGTTGCCGCTTTATGTACTGAGCTATTGCATATAGCTGCTAGTCCGTTGTCGGTATTGAAAGAGTCCTTGAGAACATGATCGTGATATCCTTAATACATAAGGAGCCTATTTTACTGTTGTCTGATAAACAGTTTCTTGTAACGCGATGGAACAGGTCTCACTTTGGGTTTCTCGTTATGTGTTGTGCCAACAAGTGACGACTTTACTTGATCAGTTACCTTAAATATAGATGTAATAACCCATTTGACATCGCTTCACTAGATTACTGATATGCTACTCTAGCTATAGAATGCAGAGTATTTTTACCATTAATAGTGTTACAATTTACATTAGCAGTGTTGTCAGCAACCTCTTTTATAAGGTCCCCTTTCTCATATGTGTGAACCATATTATATAGCATATACGTATTTAAGCCTTTTTCTGAGTTGCTTTGCTAATATGTTTCTTGTTTCCTTATAATGTATTGTCACAAAATGATCTTGGGTAGAGCGTATTGGTCGTACATATCTTTTGTAAGCACTTGACAACATCTGTCAGTCACCTGCTAATCCATTGCTCAGTTGAAACATATGCACCAGTTGCATGATATATTCATATACCACGGCAAAGCGAGACTTTTCAAAGCGTTTTGTCGGAGATACGGCAGGACCGTTCAATAAGTTTATATGTACAATTATAGGTATTCTACAATCTCTCTCTCTCTCTCTCTCTCTCTCTCTAAAGAGCAATAATATTTAAGGGTCCTTTCGTGTAGAATGAAAATTGCGTCTGTTGCCGCGTAGATCACGGAATGAACGAGTAGGCATTGTTTTTCAGTCGTGGCCGGGAATGCTGAAAGTTGCTTTGATTAAAGCCGTCGTTTGGAAAGGGTGAAATTCGCTGGCAATATGTGGTCAGTTTATTTATTTTATGAACATTTATTGCACATTTGCATTCAATGGGAGTCGCCATTTTGTTTCGTGATGTTGCTACATCCGGTCAACGTTTATATGTTTCTCAAACATTAACTTGATACAACTAACATGATTCTGAAGTTAACTTTATTAGACGTAAATACTGTAGTCGATCATTACTTGTAATACAATATTAAATTGATTACGTTGTATATCAAGTGCATTAGTTAACGGTGAGATGATATACATGTATATGCCGAGGCGAATAACTCATTAATTGTAATACAAGATTAAATTGATAACGTTGTATATTAGGTGCATTGGTTAACTTGTATATATGCCGATGCGTATACATGGTGTTGTAGAATACGCATACATTGCTACAAATAATAATTAGAGAGAGGCTCACATACATCTAAAAGTATGTATTATTACAGCCTAAGCCTTCCGGAGTGGAGCTAAGCCTTATGGATGCGTAGGCCCTCTAGGTGATTCATCGCAAAACGTAATGAGCGGATGGAGACGGTCCCCGTACCTGGACGACATGGTCAGGTTCTCAAGGAGCAACAACGCCCGGGACACGTGGTGGGCCCGTCATCAGACCTTCAGCACATAACCTCGGTGGAGAATATTCATCGCGTCATCAACCCTTATAGAAGGCTTTTGATAACTACTGATCATTGGAGTCGCGCCTCATGTTCATGAACTCTCTCGCATCATATATATCGCGTTAGATCATCATTCTTTGTAACGTGTGTGATCATCAACATTGTTGTAACGGCAACAACACTTTCATGTCATATATAGATAGACAGTCGACATATTCAGTATTTGTGATAATACTACGAACGTCTTACATGTTCATGAGAACAGTCATTTTCATATTTCATCTGTGTATTCGCTTGTTTTTCTTGATAATTGTATATATATGTAACATATTTTAAAAGTTGCATTAAACTTTTGTAACTGCAGTCACCAACATTGCGTCTTTCCTGAGTTAGCCCCAACCACTAGGGTCATCTTGCGACACGTAAGCGGAAGCCGTATATTGTTATAGCATAAATCTCTCTCGATCCAAAATCGGTATAAATTGTCATGGCAATACCGACATGCAGTGGAGTCAAAACATTCCTAAACAAAAAACAAAATGCATTACAAAATAGCGACTGCTAACCTCAGGTTACATTCACTGATGACTTTGCTTATTTTACCGCATTCGACAAAGGTTAGCTTTTGAATTGGAAGTAAGGTACTTGATGAACTTTGGGTATTGCCTTTAAGACCGAATTATATTTGACACCTGGTTTAACGTTCGTCACAGTTGCCCGCATAATGGCTGCTGCTTGCAGTAGGATAATTTTATTACTTTGAAAAGGGCCCATGAGGACTGTGGATAACTATCATGTTTCTTTTCAAGGTCTAAAAATGTCTACCCTTGATTTAAGTAAAGAGCAAGCATAACGGCCTGCTTCAACATAGTATCACTACTCAAGACTGTGTTGGAGGAAGGGTCGTTTTAGTGTGAATATATAGTATGTCCCCATAATAAGAACTGAGTATGTGTTGTAAACTTTCGTCGACAGATACAGGTAGACATGAATTGAATAGCGCAGGTAAGCTTTGTAATGTACATGCCCAATGATCATAAAGTAGGTCTTCTTCTATTTCTGATATGAGAAACCTAAAAGCGTTTACATGAATTGAGTCTGGTTCGTTAGAAGAGTCTATCTTAGCATTCGTCCGAATACCAACAAACATATATTCGATCTATACTGAACATTCTACGAAAGACAGCACACTCTTCAATTTTTGCTCATCTTGCAAACATCCGGCTTTTGAATCGGACGTCATGATTCATGTCGTTGCATTTCTTTTCCGTATGTTTTCTGGCAGATAATACACATTGTTTAGTTTGTGGGATTGAATTGTGACCTAAAAGAAACAGTAGTAGTTTCAGATCAAGGATGTCTGACTCTGCTGATATCAGATTCAGTAGATTTGAATGCCTGGACAAACGACAGAATGAAAGAGTTCCGATACGGAGAAACGCATTTAGTGTGATATTTCACACACACGTGTGTTCAATAAAGGAATCTCCAAACTCGACAACAATTATACTGTAAACGATGCCATCTGTTGTTGTTTTTTTGTTTTTTTCTGTCCAGGCTGATTCTCAAAATACTGATATTCCAGTTTTAGTGCCAAAACAGATGAATTCACCAGCTGACTTTTGACAGATATTATCAATTGAAAGCCTTTTTATATGTTTAAATCGTAACGGTGAGTTTTCGTTAACTGTTCCATTATAGTGAGGCAATATTATCTCTTGGACATTTCCTTTGATGAATGCAGATCATTAAATCGTTTAATGTAGGGTAACTCAAGGGGCGTGGCTATACCATACTACACCTATTAGAGTACGGTCACTGTGACGTCACAGTTTTACTAAGTACCCCATGCTATACAAAAATTAGAGTCTCTCTCAGCTCGTTGGTTATTTAAACACCTCTATCGGCTACGCCCATCTCGGTGTTTAAATAAGCCAACTCGCTGAGACCAGACTCTATATATTACAAATGTAAAGAAAGTATCCAAATTTTCAGTTTAAAATGATTAATTGACCGAACAAAAAGTCTCATTTTACCAATTTATTCACTCTTAAAACGTTTTTGTTTTACTTCATAAAAACATTGTACAGCTAACTGGCCACGCATGCATCGTGTTTTGCTGTTTAATTACATAAATGAAACAAAGAGTTTAACTTGGCTATTTTTGGCCAATTTGGCTAACAGGTGCATCAGTCTATTGTAATCGATGGAGTGTATTCATAATATGGATACATTAAAAAAACGCTCACTGGCCAGGCAATATTTGAGATACGCACAGACATTTTGAGGGTGTATTTAGCGAAATACAATGTATAAGTATGATTGAGAGCGTTCTCTATCCCTCCCATCCCGCCCACACCCATTGCATACACACATATGTTAAACGGTTTTATAGGTATGTGTGTGTTTTCCAGTCATTTCGTAGATAAAACGTGCAAAGATCAGAAGTGGGTGGGTGGGGTCCTTATTTACATGC
The DNA here is from genome assembly GCA_037043455.1 of Cyrtodaria siliqua. Taxonomy (NCBI): domain Eukaryota; kingdom Metazoa; phylum Mollusca; class Bivalvia; order Adapedonta; family Hiatellidae; genus Cyrtodaria; species Cyrtodaria siliqua. The sequence continues at coordinate 25,787 of JAWPHD010005541.1, read as the reverse complement.
GTGTCATTGGACATTCACTTAAATCCGCGGCATTCTATTTATGAAACATTTATTTAATAAATTATTGTTTTAGTGAGTTTGCCGGAATTCGTCTGATTTATAATTTCATAACAAAAACATTCGTAAATAATAATGTTGCATGAGATGAGACATGCCCCTTTTATAGGTATATAATGAGATGGGAGACAATAGTAATACTTGTTAATACAGTGTAGGTAAATACTGAAAACTTATACATTTGATGAGCATCTCTTTCCTTTCTGAAATCCTATATCAGGTCATTTCGTGTTTACTTCAAAATTTCAAGATTAGATGAAAACAATTAAATGCTCAGTTCTAATAGACATAATGCAAACTTGTGGAAACTATATATATTCTAAAAGAAGCACAGTAATCCTATTACAAAATATATTACTATGTGCATATTTATGTATTTTCAAATAACTCATGAACGGTAGAAATGATTAAAATTAACCACGCCACATTCAACAGGAACAGTCAGATTATTGCGGACGAGTGCATAGTACGTGTGTGAACATTGATAAACATAAACTGTAGACATCTTTATATAACGTAAATACGTGATTCAAATTATTAAAGATTCTGATCTGTTAATGTTTTATTAAAACTAAATAGCAGTTATCAGATCATTAAATACCGCCTTACAGGGGAAAAAAGACCAGATATATATCACGAAAAGCTGTCAAATTGAAATTCAAATCAGCAGACAGTATCGTTGAATATAATTTCAAAAAAGGAATACACATTTATATATCACCTGTCAAATTAAAATGCAAATCAGCAGTCAGTATCCTTGAATATAAATTCAAATTAGGAATACAAATTCATGTATAATTTTTAAATGAGAAAACCTCTAGTATTAACCCTCGCAATATCGTCCAAGGCTAGAGGCGTACAAACTTACTTGGTTAGTTTATGAATGCACGAAACCACTTTCACCAATTCATGGAGGTCACTGAAATTGCCGAACATGTTTCTGCCTTTTCGGCATGGAAGATCGTCTCCATGTTGACGTCACCGGGGATTTACTGCTGGAGTGTCCCTACCTGTCCATGGTGGGAACTTAGCCTGGCAATATCTCGATAACAAGAGTTTTCTAGTTAGTTAGTACCGGAAAATCTTCTTTTTTTCGAGATACGGCCAAACAAAGCTCCCATCATGGTCAGGTATCCACACTCCAGCTGTAAATCCCCATCATATAGTCAATACTTGCCAAGGCACTCCACGTAGGCGATGAACTACTCAGCAAACATAAATGAATTTTCTTCCTCTCCTAATATGTTTGTGTTTTTATTCAATCTCGTCGTCTTTAATTCATTCGTGAATATCGGTCAATCCCTTCATTATTCGGGATCATGCCTCGTGTGTATTTCGACGGATCGGTATGTTCAAAATCTTGACATTTTGCTAGCCGGAAGGCAACGGGACAGAAACTAATTCACTGTTGCTATATACATAATATGGCCGTTAGCAACACGTGTTGATGAAAGATTTGCGTTACATGTTTGTTATTTACAATACATATGAATATTTTATCACTGCTTTCATTTAAATAAACTAAAGCTGGAGCTTGCAACCTTTTGGCTAGAATCTAAGTAGAGCCATGCTAGTATGACGTAACCGATATGGAAACCTGGATACATTCGAGATATGCTTCAAAGAAGTGATCGAGAGATGTTGCGAATGGTCATTGATTTTGCTGTCGACGTCACGTGCCTGCAGGTTTGCAGCCTGCGCGTGATTTCCAGGGGTTCTGAAAATTAAGAATAATGCACATATCGCAATGTTAGCGATTTTCCCAAAGGAACATTATATGCATTATCGCAATGTGTCCGAAACCTTTAGCAAAAGCCTTTCTAAAAAGATAGTCGACGTGAAAAGGAAATGAATTGATTTTGTGAGTTGTTTGCGCGCCGAATGCGCTGTGGTTCCGGAAGTGCTCTGCAGTTGTCCAGGATAGAAAATGTGAAAATTAACTATCGCAGATTTTGCAATAGGCTATATTGTTCACCTTGTTTAACCCTTTCTTCGTCTGTAGCGACTGTGACGTCGATAGCTATAATACCAAACGCCTTACTGAGACAATAGCAATTGTTTGTTAGTACAATAACGGTTGGTATTATACATTTATCTGCCGAAAAGTTTTACATTATCGGTCGATCAACATATTATTACATTATCGGACAAAGATTGTTACAATATCGTTGGAAAAAAAAGTTATTACTCTATCGGTTAAAACATATTACAATATCGTTCAGAAATTGTATTGTATCATCGGCGGATTTTATTAGAGTATCGGTCGATGCTACAAAATCAGTTATTTTTGATTACGATATCGTTTGACATTATAGGTATTTTATTACATTTTTAGTCGTAACAGGCCGGATCAGTAGCTCATAATTATAGCAATTGTTCCTTATGTATACATCATTGTTTGGGGGGGGGGGGGGTATTATTGTTTACAATGATCATTGCTGCCGTACATTACAGGGACGTAGCAAGATTTTAGACACGGTGGAGGCTCAAATGAACATTTTAAGTAACTGATAAGTTTTTTCCCCCATTTCGTGTTGCTTGTCGCATATTTCAATGAGCACATTAACTACTTTTCTTTATCAATTGATTAGTGTAACGCCCTGCCGGACACAAGCACTTGAGTTGGGTCAAACATAAATAGACAAAGTATGTGGTGGGTAGGAGGAGGGGGGCAAAACATATACTAGCCCCACCCCAGTCAGATTATTGAGAGGTGTGTATGCCTTTCCCACCCCATCCCGGTTCATGCATTCATATGTCCATAGTATGATCGAAACAATTTTTAGACAATTTACATCAATACGTAAAAAGTATTAGTGGTGGCGGATTCAGAAGGGCGCGGATGGGGGAATGGGATCTGAGGAATTCACGTGTAAAGCGTGTTTTATGTGTTTGTCTGCCAGCTGTTTTTAAACATTGCGCCAACACCACACCCAACCCCCAACCCTTAAACTCCGCCTGGAAATACACACATAAATCCATTCCAAACTCTATAGTGCCCATCAGTAGGAACGCCAGCCCTATGGCGTAGGAATATTTATCAAACAAGGTCACGTGATAAAATCGATAACAAAATGATATTGTCGGGAAAATTGTCACTGGTCAGATTTATTCACCTCTTATTTATAAACTGTGATTATGACAAAACACAATCACAGATCGTTGTTAAAGTAATAATATTCACAAACTACATTGGTCAAACATAATTGGTGTACACTTCGTGTAATTCCCATTAATAGTTAAAGGTATTTTTCAAAGGGATGAATTTAGGTTGTTTTAAGGTTTAAATTGCCAACAATGCGCTTTTAAATCAAAATCGATTTATTTCGTCATTTTAGAAGCGAGAATAAAAACAAATGCATGTACGCGTAGATAAATCTTTCCTCTGTCCATATGCAAATTGTTAATGAAATCGGAGACAAGTACTTTTTTCCCCTCAAAATTAACTAACATGACCCACGGACGCAAAGACGGCATAATGCATATACATTTACAGACGAGACCGGGTACACAAGAAATGAAATAATTCCGTTATTTCAATACATATATTTCAAATGTATGTATCCTTGCATTCCAGATTAAATTTCTGATCTATACATGCTTTTGGTTTATGCCGGAGTGCTCAAAATAGGTTTTAACAAACCAAATTGCAACGGTACGGTAAGTTTTAACAGCGAGAATGACTTTTTTTTCATGAAAGTGTTCATTGACATGTCTGCTATTAAAAACCAAAATTTAAAGTCAATCAGAAAAAAGTACTTTTTTCCCCATAAATTAACAAAGTACACCGTATTCGCCAAAATATGAACAATCGCCTTTCGAAGTTAATGTACACGCGGGATATAAAACCATGAACTTATGAAATCCTTTTTAAGAGATATATTGATTTCAACATTGTTCTGTATTTAATAACTTATTAGAGTAGAATGTTCACAGTTTTTCTCAAGGACACCATTACGGTAGTATCCCTGCAACCCCGCCCCTCATCCCACCCCACCACCCTCCATACCGTATTGATTAAGTTGTATATAGCTGCGAATGGGTAGTTTTAATCAAATTCGATTTATTTCATCATTTTAGAAGCGAGAGAAAAAACAAAAGCATGTACGCGTAAATACATCTTTCCTCTGTAGATATGTAAAATATAAAAAAAATCGGAGGCAAGTACTTTTCCCCCCCGAAAATTAACGAAGTACACCGTAATCCCTTAAATACGCTGAATCGACGTTCCAAATCGATGTTCGCACGGAATAATTGTTTTTAATTATGAATTCATTTATAAAGATAAATCGATTTCAGCATTGTTCAGTAGTTGTTATATTATTGATGTAGTATGTTCACAGTATTTATGAGAGCAACATTACATGAGAGCAACATTACGGTAGTATCCCTCCAACCCCTGTCGGCTTCCCCCATCAAACCCGTACACACAATACGTTGTGTATTGCTGAGAATGCGCCTTTCATTCAGATCGATTTATTTCGTCATTCTAGAAGCGAGAATAAAAACAAAATCATATAGATACATCTCTCCTCTGTATATATGTAGAATTGCAATACACGGAGACAAGTATTAATTAAGTAACTGGGCCGTGCGACCCAAAGACGGCAACATTCATATTCATTTAGAAAGACGACCGGCTACAGAAACAATTACATAATTCCGTTATGTAAACACATATATTTAAAATGTATGTGTCCATTTATTTTACACTAAATTTTTTTGATCATCTATACATGCTTTGGGTTTATGTCAGAGTGCCTAATTTATTTTAACAAACAATGTTGCAACGGTATACCGGAAATTGAAATCATGATGGCGGCAACATACGTTGCAGAGTCAATTTTCGAAATCAGAAAAAGCGATAAACTAATATAAGTTTAAAAGGCAGAAAGAAGTATATTCTTTTAACTGTTCGTTTAAAACTGAGGGGGCGACTCGAGTTTTAAATAAAGCAAGATTGTCGTGTGTCCCTTTAACCAAGTAAATAAATGACTGACGAGTAACAGACATGTTACTGTCAGTAACAAATATGATTTTGTGTAGACTCGAAGACATAAACATGTGGACATGACATCGTGTCAAATGAGCACTTGCCAGATTTGTAGTGTTGTGAAACACTGTACGCGTGAATCCAAAAAGTGCGGGTCTGTTATATTTATAGGGCATATACAGTTTTATATATACATTTATATATATTATTATTTTATTATTTATTTTTATGGTCCCAGAACGCAGTCATACTCACTACTATATTGAAAGTAAATTGAAAGTAAATACTGAGTACACATGGCGCGGTGCGTTACGATCTGTAGTATTTGAAAACAGACATATTAATCATTTCCCTGAAAATATATAACGATGATAAATACTATATTCATAGAACTATTTTTTCCTGAAAAAAATACATGTTTGTTTTCAGCAGTTGAAATCTACTATATTCTGCGAATATTGCTACTTTGAAAATTTGAATACGTCTGTTTTCATCAAATAGCATGTCTTGTTTGTTTTAATATATTTTGTTTTTTAATTTATGATTTAAAAAAAAAATGGATGGTCGGAATATGTCTTACACACTGTTGAATCCTGTAATTTAACAACAAGTGGTTTGGTTCACAGGCGACAGTATCAGTGAACAAAACCACTTGTTTTACTGGATTCAACATTGTGCAAGAAAATATTCATACATATACCATTAAAATTATTATAACATGTGTTTTGTAACATATGCTTAATATCCTTGGATAGTGGATGTCAGCAGGGAACTTGACCTTTGACCTAAAATCAAAAGGCATCATTCTCTCACCAAATGCACTCAAACCATGAATTTTGATGAGATTTGCTTCTGGGGGAAATGGACAGTGCAGACAAAGTTTTTCATAATCATTATTGGGTCACGGCGCCCTTGACCTTCAGTATTTGATATGCACATACTGATGTTTCGTACAAAGTTTCGTCAAAATCCAACATGTAGCGCAGACAAGATTTGTGACGGATGAACGGAAAGGCCAAATAGTCTGTCTCACCTACCACTTTGTGGTGGAAGACGTAATTATAAAGACAATATTTTAGTTCATATGTCAACTTTATTAAAGGGACACTGTCCGTAAGTAAGCAGATATTGAGCATATCCAAATAACTGTCTGACTTTTATTCAGTGAAATGTATACATGAAAACATGAGGATAGACCCTAAGAAGTATGCAGGAATACATTCGTGAGTTTGAAAAAAAAAGTTTTAATTATTAAATGTAAATAAAGTGGGACCCACAATATTTACCTTTTATGCGATCACGTGACTTCCAGAGCGCACTAGGTTTTCACCATAGTATGTATTCCGTAATATGTATAGCCCGCTTAGCTCAGTCGGGAGCGAGTTCCGACTACTTTACGCTCACGCACACTTATTATTACTGCGAGTGTAATTTTAGTTTGGGCTGCGAGTTAAAACCCACGAAGTGGATTTGCTTTTTTTTGTACCGCGATTGAATTCCGTTAAACAATCTTGCTTTTAATTAGTAAATATTGAATAATGTTAAGTGTATAATGTTTGCGAACATAATTATTGGGTGTTTTATAAGCTAAAAGTTACGGACAGTGTCCCTTTAAGCAAATAATTAAGCGAACATAAACTTCAGCATTGTCTCTGGCCAGTGGTGTACATGGAGTCTAATTCCACATGACGTGCAGCCTGAAAGAAAACAAAAGTAAATTAAAGTCGAGCAGAGTATTCAATTTGAATCAGGTGTTGCGAGGGGGAGCTAGGGCATATTTAGGGGAAGGGGACAGTTTAAATTTAATTAATGTAAAACGCCTCATCAACACGTTGTTTAGGTTATTTCGAGCCGCCCCAAAGAGAGAAGGAAAGATACATAGGCATCCAGGAACGCTGCCCTACGCATACTTCCGAGTAGATATACCTATGATTCTTTAACGTGCTTGAACGACAGACTCCGATACACAGGACAACCCGGTTTACGTTCCCGAGGCTAGCAGGACACATCGAAGTAACCCAGTGGCGCCAGTAAGACTTGAATCCATGTTCACTGGATTCAAAGCCGATATGCTATAAACGTCCCATGACCAAAATTGAGTAAATGGCACATCAAATAAAGGGTCAATACGTATTATATTGTGTATCATACGAGTATATGATTGATCTGACATGATTACAGAACAATTTTAATATATTTTTCACTCAACAGTACAGCAAGAATCTATTATAAGGAAAGTTAAATCTGACAGAGGGTGCAACGCTCTAAAAGCCAATCTTTACTAGAAGGGGAATACAAAATAACTATTGCCAAAAAATCTAAAATAGTTAAATTTTACACGTTTTGTTCATAGGATAGTTTACTTTAATGACAGTAAGGTCATTTTTCATGGGGAGAAAACATTAATATACAATTATTTATTTTCTCTCTCAAAACCTGGTGATGCCGCTAGTTTTAGAAATAAAACACGATTAAATAGGGCAGTTGAGAAGACATTTTTGTAGATGTTTGGTCTGTTCTGATGTGAAAATGTGTAAAACAGATACACGATTGGAATTTTGCTGTGTCCCTTTAATAAATTTGGGACCCATCACATAGAACATAATCATATTGTAATTTGTTGATGTTAAAGGGACACACGGCAATCTTGGAGTATTTATCAAGCATTAACATTAGCATCTCCATTTGTTAACCTGGTAACATTTTAAATTTAAACCTGCTCAGCAGGAACGCCAGCCCTATGGCGTAGGAATATTTATCAAACAAGGTCACGTGATAAAATCGATAACAAAATGACATTATTGGGAATTTTTTCACTGGTCAGATTTATACACCTCTTATCTATAAACTGTGATTATGACAAAACACAATAATAGATCGTTGTTAAAGTAATAATATTCACAAAATACATTGGTCAAACATAATTGGTGTACACTTCGTGTAATTCCCATTAATAGTTAAAGATATTTTTCAAAGGGATGAATTTAGGTTGTTTTAAGGTTTAAATTGCCAACAATGCGCTTTTAAATCAAAATCGATTTATTTCTTTATTTTAGAAGCGAGAATAAAAACAAATGCATGTGAGCATAGATAAATCTTTCCTCTGTCCATATGCAAAATTTAATGAAATCGGAGACAAGTACTTTTTTCCCCCAAAATTAACTAACATGACCCACAGACTCAAAGACGGCATAACGCATATACATTTACAGACGCAATACATATATTTCAAATGTATGTATCCATGCATTCCAGATTAAATTTCTGATCTATACATGCTTTTGGTTTATGCCGGAGTGCTCAGAATAGGTTTTAACAAACCAAATTGCAACGGTACGTCGGGAAAGGAAATGAGGATGGTGAAAATATATGTTGCAGTGCTAATTTTCTGAATCCGAAAAAAAAATTGCAAAAAAATGAAGTTTTAACAGCGAGAATGATTTTTTTTCATGAAAGTGTTCATTGACATGTCGACTATTAAAAACCAAAATTTAAAGTCAATCAGAAAAAGTACTTTTTTCCCCCCAAAATTAACAAAGTACACCGTGTTCGCTAAAATATGAACAATCGCCTTTCGAAGTTAATTTACACGCGGGCTATAAAACCATGAAATTGTGAAATCCTTTTTAAGAGATATATTGATTTCAACATTGTTCTGTATTTAATAAATTATTAGAGTAGAATGTTCACAGTTTTTCTCAAGGACACCATTACGGTAGTATCCCTGCAATCCCGCCCCTCATCCCACCCCACCACCCTCCATACCGTATTGATTAAGTTGTATATAGCTGCGAATGGGCAGTTTTAATCAAATTCGATTTATTTCATCATTTTAGAAGCGAGAGAAAAAACAAAAGCATGTACGCGTAAATACATCTTTCCTCTGTAGATATGTAAAATATAAAAAAAATCGGAGGCAAGTACTTTTTTCCCCCTAAAATTAACGAAGTACACCGTAATCCCTTAAATACGCCTAATCGACGTTCCAAATCGATGTTTACACGGAATAAAATTGTGGAATTATGAATTCATTTATAAAGATAAATCGATTTCAGCATTGTTCAGTAGTTGTTATATTATTGATGTAGTATGTTCACAGTATTTATGAGAGCAACATTACGGTAGTATCCCTCCAACCCGTACACACAATACGTTGTGTATTGCTGAAAATGCGCCTTTTATTCAAATCGATTTATTTCGTCATTTTAGAAGCGAGAATAAAAACAAAATCATATAGATACATCTCTCCTCTGTATATATGTAGAGTTTCAATAAACGGAGACAATTACTAATTAAGTAACAGGACCGTCCGACCCAAAGACGGCAACATGCATATTCATTAAGGAAAGACGACCGGCTACATAAACAATTAAATAATTTCGTTATGTAAACACATATATTTAAAATGTATGTGTCCATGTATTTTACACTAAATTGTTGATCTATACATCCTTTGGGTTTATGTCAGAGTGGCCAATTTATTTTAACAAACAATGTTGCAACGGTATATCGGAAAATGAAATCATGATAGCGGCAACATACGTTGCAGAGTTAATTTTCGAAATCAGAAAAAGCGATAAACTAATATTAGTTCAACAGGCAGAAAGAAGTATATTTTTTTAACTGTTCGTTTAAAACTGAGGGGGCGAAACGAGTTTTAATGAAAGCAAGATTGGCATGTGTCCCTTTAACCAAGTAAACGGACTTGCTACAGTCAGTAACAAACATGATTATGTGTAGACTCGAAGATTTCATAACATAAACATGTGGACATGACATTGTGTCAATGGAGCACTTGCCAGATTTGTGGTGTTGTGAAACACTGTACGCGTGTATCCAAAAAGTGCGGGTCGTTTATATTTACAGGGCATATATAGTTATATATATATATTTATATATATTATTCTTTTATATTTATATGGTCCCAGAACGCAGTCATACTCACTACTATATTGAAAGTAAATACTGAATATACATGTGCGGTGCGTTACGATCTGTAGTATTTGAAAACAGACATATTAAACATTTCCCTGAACATATATAACGATGATAAATACTATATTCATGGAATTATTTTTTTCTGAAAAAAAAATACATGTTTGTTTTCAGCAGTTGAAATCTACCATATTCTGCGAATATTGCTACTTTGAAAATTTGAATACGTCTGTTTTCATCAAATAGCATGTTTTGTTTGTTTTAATATATATATTTTTTAATTTATGATTTAAAAAAAAAATGGATGATCGGAATATGTCTTACACACTGTTGAATCCTATAAATTAAAAACAAGTGGTTTGGTTCACAGGCGACAGAATCGGTGAACAAAACCACTTGTTTTACCGGATTGAACATTGTGCAAGAAAATATTCATATATTATACCATTAATATTATAACATGTGTGTTGTAACATATGCTAATCCTTGGATAGTGGATGTCTGCAGGGAACTTGACCTTTTACCTAAAAATCAAACGATCATCCTCTTTCCACTGTCCACCAATGAAGTTTCATGAAATGTGCTTTAGGTAAGATGAAAAACTGTGTGGGCAATACTTTTCATTTTCCGTTCAATGTTAACGGACCTTTTAACTACTGACTTCAAAATAAACATGGATTATCATTTCACCAAAGGCTGTCGAAGTATGAAGTTTTATGAAATTAGCTTCAGAGAAAGTAATAAAGAGTTTGATTGCGGACACGATTTTTCATGATCAAGTCACTGTGACGTTGACCTCAGATTTACTGACCTCAATATTAATAGGGATCATACTCTTACCAAAGCCAGTCAACCCATGACGTTTGAATATATTTCATGATCGTTTCAGGATGATATTGACCTTTGACCTATTAACCTCAAAATCATCAAACGGCGCAGTCGTCTTATCACAGGCAGTCAACCCATGACGTTTCAATAGACTTCCTTCAGGAAAAGAGAAGTTACAGTGCGGACAATGCGTTTCATTATCCTGTCAGTGACCTTGACCGTTGACCCACTTAAAATCAAAAGGATCACCCTCTCGCCACAAGCAATCCATCCATTAAGTTTCATGATATTTGCTTTAGGGAAAGTGGACTTAAGTTTACAACATTTTACATTATCATGTCACGGTGACAATGACCTTTGACCTAATGACCTCAAAATCAAAAGGCATCATTCTCTCACCAAATGCACTCAAACCATGAATTTTGCTTCTGGGGAAGTGGACAGTGCAGACAAGGTTTTTCATAATCATTATTGGGTCACGGTGCCCTTGACCTTCAATATTTGATGTGCACATACTGATGCTTCGTACAAAGTTTCGTCAAAATCCAACAAGTAGCGCAGACAAGATTTGTGACGTACAAACGTAAAGGCCAAATATAATCTGTCTCACCTACCACTTTGTGGTGGAAGACATAATTATAAAGACAATATGTTAGTTCATATGTATACTTTATTAAGCAAATAATTGAGCGAACATACACTTCAGCATTGACTCTGGCCAGTGGTGTACATGGAGTCTTCTTCCACATGGCGTGCAGACTGAAAGAAAAGAAAGACAGAATAAAAAGTTAATATAAGTCGAGCAGAGTATTCAATTTGAATCAGATGTTGCGAGGGGGAGCTAGGGCATGTTTAGGGGAATGGGACAGTTTACAATTTAATTATTGTTAAACGCCTCATCAACACGTTGTTTAGGTTATTTCAAACCGCCCCAAAGATAGGAGGAAAGATACATAGGCATCCAGGAACACTGCCCTACGCTTACTACCGATTAGATACCTATGGTTCTTTAACGTGCTTGGAGGACAGACTCCGATACAAAGGACCATCTGGTTTACGTTCCCATCAGACGAACAGGGCTAGCAGAACACACCGAAGTAACCCAGTGGCGCCAGTAAGAATTGAATCCGTGTTCACTGGATTCAAAGCCGATATGCTATAAACGTCCCTTGACCAAAACTGAGTAAATGGCACATCAAGTAAAGGGTCAATACATATTATATTGTGTATCATACGAGTATATGATTGAACTGACATGATTATAGAACAATTTTAATGTATTTTTCACCCAACAGTAAAGCAAGACTCTATCATAAGGAAAGTTAAAGTGACAGAGGGTGCAATGCTCTATAAGCCATTTTTACTAGAAGGGCAATAAAATACAAGTCTTGCCAAAAATCTAAAATTGTTAAATTGTACACCTTTTGTTCATAGGATATTTTACTTTAATGACTTAGTAAGGTCATTTTACATGGGGAGAAAACATTAATATACAACTATTAATTTTCTCTCTCAAAACCTGGTGATGCCGCTAGTTTTAGAAATAAAACATGATTAAATAGGGCAGTTGAGAAGACACTTTTGTAGATGCGTGGTCTGTTCTGATGTGAAAATGTGTAAAACAGACACAAGATTGGAAATTTGCTCTGTGTCCCTTTAATAAATTGGGGACCCATCACATAGACCATAATCATATTGTAATTAGTTGATGTTAAAGAGACACACGGCAATCTTGAAGTATTTATCAAGCTTTAACATTAGCATCTCCATTTGTTAACCTGGTAACATTTTAAATTTAAACATGCTTGCATTAAAAGTTAAATAAAAGTATTTCATTTTGTCTTCGTTATTCTATCAAATACTTAAATATATTAAAGGTGCACTATTATCAACAATAAGTAATGTGTAAAACAATTTCTTCTGAACTATTCTAATAAATAATATTTATGATGCACAAATGCAAACTATGCAGAAATATTAACCGAACTCCAGAAGATTTAAACAAATAAAGACTGCCTAGTGTCTCTTTAACACAACTTGTTTTCGCATGTATCCAGTACATGTAGTTTACACGAGCTCATATGACAATCACGCTGCATTATCATTGAACAAATATATTTTACTCTAACTTTGAACAGCACCGTGCAAGCATAACACAAGCTCAATTTAAAGAACTACACAAGTGCAAACACTTTTTAAAAAGGCTCCCACCTCCATATGATCCAATGGCATTTAAAACGGCTTGGCATTCTGAAGTCGTCAGTATCATTTCACTTAGAGCTGCTCAAGGGCACGATTCACATTTGAGGCCTCCCTGAAAACAATATCAATCCAATGTCAATGATCAAACAGACATAGTTTATCCTTTGTTATACATATTAAATGTAACATATTTAAAAAAGAAAAGATAAAAGAAGAACTAAATTGAATAAAGCATGAATACTACTTGTGCTCAATAACACGGTTAATGTAATAAAAACATCTCTCATCATTCCTTATACATGTAAAATATAATGTAGCCTAACTGGAGATCCATTTAAAACATTGTTCCACTTCCAGCCCATGGAATAGTCATTTCTTTTGAGACACACTGGAGGCAAGCGTAGTAGCTCCACCTCCTTAAAGGCTTTTAAGTGAAGTGTACTTTCTCGAAACTGCGTTGTTTATTTCGCAACAGAAAGTATGTAGTAAATGTAAATAAATGTAAATTCAAAATCACTTCCTTGCCTCAAAACTTTACTGTACATAAATTTGAATCTGACCGATTTCAGTCAAATGTCTATGGCAGTCTACATTGTTTCAATGGTAGTTGTATCGGGTTATGTATTCACGAATGTGCGAGAAAATGGGGATAACATAACGATATAGAGACAACGCTAACAATTTACATTCATGCATCTGAGGGGTGGGGGTGGGAGGGGTGGGTGTGGAGGGGTTTCTAGTTTCCTTACCCCTCCTTGTTTTCGGTATGCAAGCTCCATCTACCCCTACACCCCCATCTACCGTACTTGGGTGGGCGGGGTGCAGGGGACATTGATAGCATTTCTACTAGTAATTGTTTTATTCCACGAAACGTTCTACAGTTTACTGTACATCCATTTACTGGAAAGATTGGAGTACAGGAAAAACACTTATAGTGATTATGAACTTTCTATTATACAGTATACACCACTTTTTTAGGCACTGTATTTGGCCAATGTCTAAATATGTACGATCTAAAAGTGGTGTGTACTGTTTATTAACACACACATTTTAATGACAAAACAAACACCTTGATCATGGACCTCCAGCAGCAGACAGTAATCCCAAATCCAACTTGCACCAACATGTCAATTTCACGTGTCAAGTTATGTCACGGTGACCTGTCAGTCACCAACACTGCATCGTGTTTACACATAATGGGACGTTATTTCGTCCGGTAAGGTATTAGTTTTTACATAATCTACGGTATGAAACACTGTACGCGTGTTGTTAGACTCCATAGGTACCCGTAGTGCTCGCCGACGTAGCGCGCCCAATTTCGGGTGTAAAATAATGGCGTCTTTTTTAATTGAAAATTCGTAAAATAGTCCGTAAAATACAAAGAAATAGTCCATGTTCGCGGAGTTAAAATGCGAACAGAACTGATATGTTATAGGTCCGTGGCGTTCCTACTGGCTTGCATTAAAAATTAAATAAAAGTGTCAGTTTTCATTTTGTCTTCGTTATTCTATCAAATACTTAACTATATTATAGGTGCACTATTATCAATATATTTTTTTTTAATTTCGATCACCAAAGTGGTGGCCGTTTATTCTCCCCGTCATTGGTGCACGAGGGTCGGGGAGGACCATCCCTCTGTGCACCTTACAATATATTATGCATACAATTATAGACAATATAACAGTGAAAAAAAATCAAATATAATTTGTAGAAAATTATTAATTGGGGATTTTTTCTTTTTATCTATTTTTGAGGTCATGAGTGGGTGATTTGTGTTTGATAACTTTAATTACAAAAACACTGTGATTGTTAAAATATCAATTGATAGTTGTATACCATATCTTAAATATAATTACCTTTCATTGTTAGTTCTATTTAGTTTAAAGACAATGAGTTCTTTTTTATCTTTTGTAAGGGGAGATAACTTGTAAGACATTGTCTTGTTCATAATAGAACTACTACCATCTTTTGTCTGTAATGAGTATTTTTTCCATCGGATTTAGAATGAGGGAAGAGTGGCAGAGTCTGAGTAAATAAAATAAAATTTGCAGGACGAATGCCAGTTAAATATTTAAATACTCAATTTATCTGTAGTATCTTGCATTACAAATGTATCCCCCATTCATGACCAAGTAATAAATACAAAGTTTTTACAAATGTATTGAATAATATAAGACTATGTTTATGTATGGTTCAATGCATATTGGCATGAGATATGTACATATTTTACTTGTATTACAATTGTATGCTAAACTTTACATCATGATGTAGATTACCAAGGGGCAATAACAAGCATCGACTTATCAAATAAAGCAATCGAAGAGTGACTAGTTTTAAAACTGCAAATGCTTGTCATACCTCTTGTTACATAAACATTTGTTCCATAAGATAAGAAAAAAATTAGAAAAAGTTTTTTGGCAGAAAAAGATGACATGTTAATTATACTCGAAAGAAGACACATATCTATAAAGTTGAGTAACTTGACATTTGGACAAATAAAATAGAAAACGGAAGGGTAAACAGTAGATGTAGTTTATGATATTTATAGCAATTTATAACAATTGCTATAGCAGCAAATAGTATTGTTATGGTTCGGCGACAATATTTTCATATCGGTTCCATATTTTATAAAAGTATGTATCTTTTGAGTTTGTATAAGCAATGAATTTTTCAATTTTAAAAACTGATTTTAAATAGTAAATAAAGTTGAGGCAGGATGGTGCAGAATTATTTTGTTTTTGAAAGAATATATGGTATTTTCCTAATATTAGAATTTTATTAAGGATATTATCAAATTTAGTATTCCCTAATATAATATCTGAGTCTGACTAGCTAGTCACTATGTTAGTACATGCGCTGTTAATTAACGTAGATAAGTCTGACCAAAATAACTTTGAAATCTCACAGTCATAAAATAGATGTTTAATTGTTTCTACCGCTTTATTACAAAGAGTACATTTATCAGAATGAGAAATGTTAATTTTTTTAAGTAAATAATTGGTACCTAGAATCCTATGGTTTATCCTATACTGGAACCATTGGAGTTTTACATCTTGATTTATTTTAAATGTTGCAGCAAAAATGTTATTCCAATTTAGGTGTTTATTATTAAATTCTTCATTCCATTTTATTATCGCTGATGGGGTTATATTTTTTATAAGAATTGCATCATAAATTGATCTGCTACCTTTAATATCTTTTAAAATGTTTGATAGATGGAACGGGATTATAGGATGTGTACCTTTGCAAGGAAAAAGTGAGAACTTGTATATACGTAGCAGCCTTTTAATTGATGCTACAACACCTTCATATTCTAGAATATTTGTTTTTAACTCATAGGTTTCTTTAAAGACTTTAAATGATACAAATTTACCGCTTATATCAAGCAAGTCATTGATGTAAAAAATGCCTTTCGAGAACCAATGGTATACAAAAATAGTTGAGCCTCCGACATTTAAATCTTCGTTCTACCATAACGGAACACCATGAAACTGATGCCATGATGTTGGTGAAACATTATGCAAATAATATTTATAACTTTCAAATACATCTTTCCAGAAAGGGTTATCCAATGTTTTTAAATTGTTATTTATATAGTCTATGCCAAATAATGTAAAATCTTTTATCCATGGGTTCATGTCTCGAACAATGCTTAAGTAATTATTTTCACTTTTCAAAAGACGTCTTATCCAGGTAATTTTTAAAGACTTAAAAAACAGTCAATATCAATCATTCTTAAACCACCTCGCTTTTTATCTTGATAAATAACTTGACGTTTGACTTTATCTTTTTTACCACCCCACAAAAAGTTGAAAAATAATAATTTTAGTTCATTTATTACACTTGGATGGGGGTTAGGTATTGATGAAATTAAATGATTTATTTTTTAAGTAGCTAGACTCTTTATTACGGTAATTTTACCTATTAGTGAGAGGATCCTTTTTGACCAGCTACTCAAGAGTTTCTTTATATCTTCAATTTTACTTTTATAGTTAATAGTACATATTGTGTCTAGGTCTACAGAGAATTTAATTCCTAAAAGAGTAAAGGAGTCATGTTCCCAACATAGTTCATATTCTCTGCAAATTTTCACATTACATCTTTTTCTACAGCCTATCCAAATAACCCTAGTTTTATCTAAGTTCATATTAAGGCCGGAGACTCTTGCATAACATGTTAAAGTTTTAAGATCGTGTCTTAGAGATTTTTCTGAACCATCTAGTATTAATGTAGTGTCATCTGCATATTGCGAAAGTAAATGTTCTTTGGAACCTATTCTTAAACCTTTTATATTTATATTATTCCTTATCAAGACAGCCAGTATTTCCGCACACAGAATGAATATATATGGAGAGAGTGGGTCGCCCTGACGACAGCCTCGATGTATAGAAAACCAGTCTGAGAGGTGGCCATTTACTATAACACATGATTCAATATTGGTGTAAAATACTTTTATCCATCTTTTAAAAATTGGACCAAATTTATAGAAATCAAATACTTCAAAAATAAAGTCCCAAGCAAGTGAATCAAAAGCTTTTTCAAAGTCGATCAAAAGCAGCAGTCCAGGTAGACTGTATTTTTCAGCATAAAACATAATATCATATACTAATCTGGTATTTTCTCCCATATATCGCCCAGCTAAGAAGCCAGTTTGATCTTTATGAATTAATGATTGTAAAACAAGTTTTAGTCTTCTAGCTATACATGCAGATGCTAACTTATAAGACACATTTAAAAGAAGTTCTTTAGATATAATTTATCTTTGTCTCCTTTTGGAATGCATGTAATTACACCCTGTCTTTGTTAAATTGATAACTGCCCAGTAATAAAACCGTAATTATTTGACCGTAGAACAAATTGACCGATATCTGACCAGAAAAAATTGTAGAACTCTACTGTAAAACCAGAATTTCCTGGGCTCTTGTCATTTGACATTTGTTTCAAACTTTGAAGTATCTCCTCATATGTAATATCTGATTCAAGTGTTTGCTTGGTGTTATCATCTAACTTAGGGATTTTACAGTTTGAAAATAAATCGCTTAAGTCAACTGCCTCAGTCGGATGATGAGAATATAGTTTTTTATAAAAAATCTTTGTTTCATTTATAATACCGTGCTGAGATTTAATAATAGTATTGCCTTTAGACATTAGACTTGACATACACTTTGAAGTAAAATTCTTATTTTCTAGATTACAAAAATACTTTGACATTTTTTCTCCCTCTTGAATTCACTTTGCTCTTGATCTTATTTTAATACCCTCCATCTTTTTTTCTCTTATCTCATAAAGTTCTTTTCTTTTACTTTCAAGTAATGAATGATTAATATTGATAACTTTCTCTAATGTATCTATATCTTCTATAAGGTTTTGCTCACGTTTATCTTCTGTTTTTTTTACATGCGAAGAATATGCTATAGTTTTTCCTCTTATTTCTATTAACAGTACATCAAAGAAGAGTTGATCATTTATATTTAAGATAAGATCTTTATCGGAACACAACTTATATTAGGATCTTTTACATATTGCTGTTTAGTCTTTTTTATAGTTTCTTTAATTTCATGTACATATTTTTCATCTTTTAAAAGAGAGTTATTCATTTTCCAATAAGAACGTCTTTTAACAAATTTACCAAATTCAAAAGATAATATAACCAGGCTATGATCTGTTTTATATCCTGGTAAAATATTTGTTTCGTCAATATCAGTAATTAGTTTGTCCGAAATTAAAAAATAATCTAGGCGCGCTTTTTTGTTTGAGTTTTTTTTGAACCAGGTAAATTGTCTATTTTCCAGATGTTGATCCCGCCAACAATCTATTAAGTTGAATTCACTTATAATATTTAAAACTTCATCCCTTGCTTTTGGGTTATTAATATTAACGTAATCGTGGCAATCTATATCTGGATTTAGAACCAAACTAAAATCTCCAGCTATTATGGTAAGGCAGTCTGTATTTGAAATGTCATTATGTATTTCCTTATAAAAGTTAGGGTCGTCTTTATTTGGTCCGTATATATTTATCAATCTCATTCTTTTTTCAAAAATAGTTATATCTAGTATTATCTTATTTCCATCGTTGCCAGAAAATTTAGAATGTAATTTAAATTCAAAAGTATTATTAAAAAGGAATTGCCACACCTCTAGACTGGCTTGAAAAATTATTAAAAAAACATTCATATCCCCATTCTGTACGTATATATTTGTCATATTTTTCAGTAAAATAGGTGTCTTGTAGGAAATAGATAGAATATTTTTTACTTTTAAGATAATGCAGGGTATCAGTCCTTTTTTTTTTATCACTTAGACCTTGGACATTCATAGATGCAAATGTTACCCGGTCATCCATAATTAAACTTTATAGGCGAATCCTTATATTTTGCGGGAACACTGGCTGTCCTGATATTTATGAAAATATTCTGAACCATTTTGATAAACACTATCTTCATATCATGTTTAGCCTTCCAGATT
Source organism: Cyrtodaria siliqua (assembly GCA_037043455.1). NCBI lineage: Eukaryota > Metazoa > Mollusca > Bivalvia > Adapedonta > Hiatellidae > Cyrtodaria > Cyrtodaria siliqua. The sequence goes on along the minus strand of JAWPHD010005541.1, from coordinate 6,305 downwards.
CCATCACAGTAACTAAAAAAAAGCATGTCCAGACAACAATAAGCCAAGAAAGTGCTTATTTCAAGAAGATAAAAACAAGTTACAAAAGAAAAGAAAAAAAAATACACAAGGAAAATATATACAGAAGGAAAAAAGGGCCAAAAAGTGATCTCTCACACACTAATCTTTTTTCCTGAAATGCACACTATTATCAATATTAAGTAAGGTGTAAAACAATTTCTTCTGAACTATTCTAATAAATAATATTAATAATTGCACAAATGCAAATTATGCAGAAAACTTGGCCGAACTCCAGAAGTTTTAAACAAATAAAGACTGCCTGGTGTCCCTTTAACACAACTTGTTTTCGCATGTATCCAGTACATGTAGTTTACACGAGCTCATATGACAATCACGCTGCGTTATAACTGAAAACATTTTTTACTCTAACTTTGAACAGCACCGTGCAGGCATAACACGTGCGGTAATGCAAGCTCCATTTAAAGAACTACACAAGTGCAAACAAGTTTTGAAAAGGCTCCCACCTCCTTATGATCCAGTGGCATTTAATACGGCTTGACATTCTGAAGTCGTCGGTATCAATTGATTTAGAGCTGCTCAAGGGCAAGATTCGCATTTGAGGCCTCTCTGAAAAACAATATCAATCCAATGTCAATGATCAAACAGACATAGTTTATCCTTTGTTATACATAATGCAACATATTTAAAAAAGGAAAGAAAGAAAGAAGAACTAAACTGAACAAAGCATGAATACTACTTCTGCTCGATTAACACGGTTAATGTAATAAAAACATCTCTCATCATTCATTATACATGTAACATATAATGTAGCCTGAATTGGAGATCCATTAAAAACACTGTTCCACTTTCATAGCATATTTCCAGCCCATAGAATAGTCATTTCTTTTGAAACACTGGATGCAAGTGTAATAGCTCCACCTCCTTAAAAGCTTTTAAGTGGCGTCTGTTTTAATTGAAAATTCGTAAAATAGTCCGTAAAATACAAAGAAATAGTCCATATTCGCGGAGTTAAAATGTTTTTATCTGCTCGTGTTAATGACACCTCTCGGTATCTGGATGATATATTGAACAACCTTTTCTTTCCAACTATGGTTAATTATATTTATCCTAAAGAACTTCAGCTTAACAAAGCTAATATATCTGATAAAACGCTTCTTTTCTTGATTTAGATCTCTCGATTGAAAATGGTAAAATAATTAGCAAAATCTATGACAAGAGAGATGATTTTAATTTTGACATTGTTAATTATCCCCACTTGGATGGGGATGTTCCCCGAGCAACTCCTTATGGGGTTTATGTGTCTCAACTTATTCGTTTTTCTAGAGTTTGTACTCGAGTTGAGGACTTTAATATTCGTAATCTTTGTATAACTAAAAAGTTACTCAATCAGGGTTACCGTTACCAAAAACTTCGTAAAACCTTTGCAAAATTGTATTATCGTAACCCTGATCATCTTTCCAAATATAAAAGTAATTTAAGGACTCTTCTGCGACAAGGACTATCACAACCTGACTTCTATGGTGATGTGATTTATAAACTTCGTAAGATTCTTGGTCATGATCACGTTCATACTATCTTTGTTAAACTTGTTAAAAAGTTTATCAAAAGAGGTTATGACCCTATCATTTTGCAACGTACTGCATGTTTGGTGGTGGACCCTTTTACAGTTCGCCACTATGCTTTCCTCTTTAATTGTACGATGACCGGACAGACTGTGGACCCTATGATGACGCCTACCTAAAGCCCATAGGGACGGTGGCGTTTGATATTTGTCTATGATCTTTCTTGTCGTGCCCTTAATGGTTTATTCTCTTACTGCTCTGGCTTCTGAGTACCTTCATTGTGGCTTTCTAGGCTATTTTTTTTTATATTATATTTACACGAGCATATTTGTGTTTTACTTATATTGCCTATTGATGCTGCCTTGTTGGTTAGAGATTAGATCATGGCGGGGATTTCTTTATTTACACTGTCCTGTTTTAATGGGATGACAGTAGGGTAAGTGTGAGGTTTGGTGCACCCTAGAACCGGTTTAAACCCCAGTGGCCTACTTTGCCACTGACCGTTCCAAGGCGGTAGCCCTATTGTCAACCCTTTTGTGTTTGTGATGTCGTTTGTATTTATTATTGCTTTTGCCTTCTTGTTTGTCTGTTTGCGTGTTTGTTTCTGTGTTTTGTGGTTGACTGTCCTCCTTGAATGCTACTTTCCCTGTCCGATCTTTTTATATTTATTTTCTTTGTATTATGCTTTCATATTCAGCAGCAAACTTAGACTCATGTCTAACGATTGATCAGTACATTCTTTAAATAAACTATTTTGTTCGATTATGGTACGTTGATAACTGTTTATCTGTTTTGGTTTTAAAATAATAAAGAAGAAAAATCAATGACAATCAATATTCGATCTCTTCTGACGTCATTCCATACGGTTTACATTGACCAGAGTGTACGTGTACAGCTAAAACATTGAATCTGCAGGTGCCACAGTAACTAGCAAAAACATGTTTACTCAATTTTCATTGAAACTGTAGATTTTGAAAAATGTTATTACCTTTGGCGTAGTCAGTTGTTACCTTTAGCGTTAGCGTTATTACCTTTAGCGGAAGAGGTGAGTGTTACCTTTAGCGGAGGTTATTACCTTTAGCGTTGGAATTGTTACCTTTAGGGGCGGTTGTTACCTTTAGCGGAAGTGTTACGTTAATCGTTGTTACAAACAATAAAGCAAACATAGTGATTGCTATTCGGTTTCAAAATCACGGATTCAACCTCAGTAAAAGTACCCATACATACACAATCTGCATACATAGTCTATTAATGGCTGCAAACAATTTCAAACAAGTCTTATGACGTGAATTTTTTTTATTTGATAACGTGTAGTGGGTACTGTCTGTCGTTAATTTAATTGACGGCTAAGAACGTGTGCTTTATATTCATGCGGAATGCTTTGGGCTGACGTATAAATATTTATTTTTATAAAAAGGACGTCCAATAAGTAGTTTTTCTTCACGCGGAATGTTTTGTGCTAACGTATATATTTTCAAAGCAATGCTTGTTTATCGATATTGCATCAATGTTTGTGTCTTAATACATTTTATTTGAGAGAGAATATATTTGTGTCTGCAATATATTTTATTTCAGAGAGAATATAATTTTTTCGAAATTATATACACATTTATATCTTCAGTTATATATTTATATAGGAAATATATGTTTAGAAAGAGAATATATTTTTCGGAATAACATATATATTTGTTTATCTGTCATAATAAAGTTTACAGGCATATATTTTTGGGGACAATTTTTTTTCCGGAGGAACATAAATTTGCTTCTAAAATATATATTCTAGGGACATAATATATATTTTTCGGAGTAACATATATATTTGCCTCTACAATATACATTTTAGGGACACAATATATATTTTTCGGAGTAGCATATATATTTGTCTGTATCATATCTATTTTTGCATTCAATATGTATAGATTATACACAACGTATATATTTATCTTACATCATATAGTCATGTATGGCGCATCGACAACACGAACATAAAAGGTTTAACTATAGGGCTATCGCCTTGGAACGGTCAGTGGTATAAAGGTCCGCTGAGGATTTAAACCAAGTTATAGGTTGCATAAAACCTTACTGTTATTGTATAACTGGACAGATTGTGGACCCTATGATGACGTCTACCTAAATCCTTATAGGACTGTAACGTTTGAGGTTTGTCTTTAATCTTGTCTTGTCGGTGTGTTAACGGTTTGTTCTCTTGTTGCTCTGCTTTTAATTTTTATATTATATATACATGATCATTTACGGCAGCTGATCCTTATATGGATTTTGTATTTGTCTATGGTTGACAGACTGTGAATCATGTAGTTGGTGATAAGCATGCTTTACAATTTGACTTCCTATACAACTTTAATGGTATAAACACATATTTTGGAGCGTTCACAGGTCACCGTTTCCCCCCGTAGATTTGACGTTTTCGTAGATAAGTCTACTCAGTGTAGAATCCGGCAATGTTTCCGGGATATTTATGTGTCCGGGATGTTTACGGAGCAAAATGAAATCATAAACTTGTGCAACTGAATGAAATCGCAAGGAAGGCTATCAAACCGAATCGTTAAAATGTCGGTGTTGTTGTTTTGTTTAACTATCATTAAGGATTATATCTATAAAAAAATTGGCCAAGTTTTACAGTGAATATGGAAAATATATAATATATAAAAATCGAACAGGAAATTTAGCATTCAAGGACGACAGTCAACCACAAACACGCACAGAAACAAAGAACAACTTTAAAGATGAATAAAAGGCCAAATAAAACATCACAAACACAAAAGGGTTCACAATAGGGCTTCCGCCTTAGAACGATCAGTGGCAAAAAAGGCAGCTGGGGTTTAAAACACTACTGACGCATCCATTGCGTAGTTATTGCTTTTGATAAAACAGCAACACTTATTTTAGCTTGATAACTCTCAGATTTGCATTACATTATACAAACAATTGTTTGCATACCAATCAGTTCACATGCCCACAGTCATGTTTATTTACTTATCGGCAGCTTTTTACGCTTGCTTAAATACTGATAAAGGTGATCCTTTGAGAGCAACAAACACAAATAAGAGAATAAACCTTGCTTGTGTGTTTTACTTATATTTCTTATTAATGCTGCCTTGTTTGGTAGAGATTATAACCTTGCGGGGATATCTGTCCCGTTTATTGGGATAACAATGGGATAACCCTAGAACCTGGTTTAACCCCGCAGTGGGCTTTATTTCGCCACTGACCGTTTCAAGGCGGTAGCCCTGTCGTCAACCCTTTCGTGTGTGCGATGTCTTGTCTTGCCTTTTATTTATCTTTAAAGTTGTTTTTTTGTTTCTGTGTTTCTGTGTGTGTTTGTGGTTGACTTTCGTCCTTGAATGCTACTTTTCCTGTTCGATTTTTATATCTACTTTTGATATCGTACTTCAAGCCAGTAGGCTAGGGGAAAGCATTAGATTACACATTGGCAAATTATTGCATATTACTGCAGCGGCGGGCTTTATTTATCCCGGATCTAGAAAGATGCTATGGAGTTTGTGTCTCAAACGGTAATGTTGTGGAAAGATTTGAAAGTGAATTATATAGAGTATAGTTAATGGAGTCTACGATTTGTTCATCTTGGTATCTTACTCTGAGAAAAAACAACACTTTTAATTGTCGAGTATACCAGTCTGCACAAATGAATGTTTCGTACCTTGTATTTAGCCACAAATATTGTCCTAATAATTAATGTTTTCTTAGTATTTGTTTAACTTCTTGCCCTTTTGTGTTTGTGATGTCCTCAATAACAGGTTCAATGGTGCATCAAACATCACTCTCACCCTGTCATCATCCCCAAATAACAGGACGGTGTAAAATAATTAATCCCTGGGGACAAAACGAGATGTAACATAAGTTTAGAGATTGTGTTTATTGTTATGTCTGGTGCGCACTCGACTTATTCCCGCACAATGCAACAGGATTACGCTGTAGTTAGGTAAGAAACATCTAGATGAAACATATAGAATCACTTCCTGTGTCGCCGGAAATATTTATGCAGAGAAGTTATCCAACTGGATTGCAGTATATCGGTTATTATACCGATGTGCCCGCGCGTGCACGAAAACAACAACAAGACTGTTGTCTTGTTCTCTACAATATGTGAAATTAAAACCTATGATTAAAACAATAAAAATGGAGTTGGATATTCTTATTCATACACGTATATTTGATACCACGGAGTGTATTTTGCTTGAATATAACACGTCAACGCCGGGACGAAAATCACGCTCCAACGCTAAAACAAGTTTTTGTTGGACCTAAAAATACCATACAGAATCAAGCTCAAAAAGTAACAATACATGCCACAGATATTGCAATAGAAGAAGTTGCAGATGCAATAAAACAGAAAGTGATGTCAAAGGTGCCTCAACACTGGAGAGGCTATGGGCCTAGAAAAATTTCTCAAATCTGTTTAGAACTACGCCACTTACTATTAATATTGACACAGATGATGGTCTAGAAAATGGTGCTGAAAGATTAGAAAGAAATATAGTCGTATTCTTGGTGGTTCCCAACCATCAATTATTTGGTAGAATTTGAATATAAATATGTTGGTGAAAACCTAAGGAAAATCTCAAAACACCTTTACAGTACAGAAATACAACCACAATGAACACCAATTAAAACAACAAGAAGAGAATTTCCAGTAGTAAGATATAAAAATGTCAAAATTCTGAGAAGGCAGTTTCCTTTACA